>JAODAL010031054.1:0-49018 GCA_025379985.1 Phyllomedusa bahiana | reverse complement strand
TTGTGTTTTATTGTTTTTTCCATTTTCACATTTTTTTTTTACTTTTCCCCGGGGGATTTGAAAGAAGATTTTTAATCTCCATTAAATGGGAACAGTGCATAGCTTTTCTATGACTTTTTTCCTATGAAAAATGTCGTCACATCCCGGGCTCCCCCAAAAAGGGGCACGGGGGGCATCGGACTCACAGACAACCCCGGGAAGCTCTCGCTTCCTGAGCTGTAAGGCGGGAGCCGCACGGACGCCCGACCCCGTGCGTGCGCCCGCGCGAAGCAGGAGGACGATCTCCTCCTGCACTCTCTTATTTTTTGCGACCCAGGGTCGCGAAAATTAGGGGTTATCCGCCCCCCCCCCCCCCCCCCCCAAGATCCGGGGGGGGGGCCGAGGTGCGGGATTCAGGTAATATACAGCTGACCCCCCCGGCCGATCGGCGAACTCTGTTTTTAAAGAGTTCTGCGATCCTCAGACGTATCCATACGCCAGTCTTTAACCCCCAAACACCTGGACAAATTTTAATACCCCCAAGGGTTGGGGGGTTTAAAAAAGGAAAGGGAAAGCTCTTTTTTATCATCAAGTCGGGACACCACCTTTTTAAAACAGGAAAAACCCTATATATCATTATTTACCAACCCAAAAGGGGATCCCAAGCACCCTACTGGCAGTCACCCCTAACCCAAATGGCATAAAAAAATAAGGCCCCCCTTTGGAACTCAACCCCTTTGAAGCCATTTAGCTGGTGAAACATTTTGGGGGAGGTCGGGCATACATTTTAAATTGTGATTTCTCAATCTGTTACAATTCACCCTTGAGGGTACAAAAAGGAAGCCTTAATTTTTATTTCCATTAGATTAGGGATGCGGGCCCAAGGGGTTTGCTTGGGACCCCTTACGGATTTTGGAAAAATTCTGTATTAAGGGTTTTCTTGTTAATATGGTTTTCCACAGACTTGATAAAGAAAAGCAGCTTTTCTTCAGTAAAAGGGATAAATTGAGGGGTTGAAATCAGGTTTTTAAAAAGTGTGTATAGAGGTTAAGTGTTAACATAATAAAAGTTACTTTTTGTGTTTTATAGATTGGAAAATGAAAGAGTTTAAGTTTGCCTATGGCAAAAAAGTTTAAAAAAAAGTAATCACTGCAAAAAAACCCACTCACGCCGACGGAAGTGCAAACCTTTAACTGCCCCTTTGGTTCTGTGACACCGCATGGTGGGTAGCCATTTTATTAAACCATCAAATTAGCACAAAGTATTGATTTATATCTAATCGTTTTATTTATGGAAAGCGGGGCATTTCCTTTCAGAGACAGTCATGTTATTCCATGGTCCTGTCCAAGTCTTCAGCTGAAGGTTTCGTCCACAATAAAAGAATACAATAGCAGCCACACACCTGAGGAGACCGCCATACACAAGTCCTTCTATACCACTGCATATGCCCCGTTCATAGCATAGCGCCTCTTGCTGGCCCCTACAGACAGCTGCCCATGTATGCTCTACCAAGCCGAGGCAACTGGAAAGACTCATATGCTCAGAGCCCGTTAGGTCAGATTAATGAGCTGGAGGTTCCTACACCCTGGTTACCGCTCTGAACATTTTCTTGGTATTTGCATAGATTTAGTCTATAAACATTTTATTAGGAATCGGTTTCCATAGACTCGCACATCTATGTGACTACAGGCAGTCCGCATTCCACAAGATGCAAGCCCTCAAAGCTGCACTGCATACGTCTCTGGTACCACCTTCTAGATAGGGCACCATGTGCTGGACTCAGATGAGAGCCGCAGTCTATAGGCAGCACAGCCCTCTGTATAATGTCACTACATGGAGGCCCCGATACCTGCACCTTATACATACAACTACCATGTGCTGGAGCCGCAGTCTATAGGCAGCACAGCCCTCTGTATAATGTCACTACATGGAGGCCCCGATACCTGCAGCTCATACATGTAACTATCCTGTGCTGGAGCCGCAGTCTATAGGCAGCACAGCCCTCTGTATAATGTCACCACATGAAGGCCCCGATACCTGCAGCTCATACATGTAACTATCCTGTGCTGGAGCCGCAGTCTATAGGCAGCACAGCCCTCTGTATAATGTCCCTTACATGGAGGCCCCGATACCTGCACCTCATACATGTAACTATCCTGTGCTGGAGCCGCAGTATATAGGCAGCATAGCCCTCTGTATAATGTCACTACATGGAGGCCCCGATACCTGCACCTCATACATGTAACTATCCTGTGCTGGAGCCGCAGTATATAGGCAGCATAGCCCTCTGTATAATGTCACTACATGTAGGCCCCGATACCTGCAGCTCATACATGTAACTATCCTGTGCTGGAGCCGCAGTCTATAGGCAGCACAGCCCTCTGTATAATGTCACTTACATGAAGGCCCCGATACCTGCAGCTCATACATGTAACTATCCTGTGCTGGAGCCGCAGTATATTGGCTGCACAGCCCTCTGTATAATGTCACTACATGAAGGCCCCGATACCTGCAGCTCATACATGTAACTATCCTGTGCTGGAGCCGCAGTCTATAGGCAGCACAGCCCTCTGTATAATGTCACTTACATGAAGGCCCCGATACCTGCAGCTCATACATAGCTACATATGTAACTTTCCTGTGCTGGAGCCGCAGTCTATAGGCAGCACAGCCCTCTGTATAATGTCACTACATGGAGGCCCCGATACCTGCACCTCAAACATGTAACTAGACTGTGCTGGAGCCGCAGTCTATAGGCAGCACAGCCCTCTGTATAATGTCACTACATGAAGGCCCCGATACCTGCACCTCATACATAGCTACATATGTAACTTTCCTGTGCTGGAGCCGCAGTCTATAGGCAGCACAGCCCTCTGTATAATGTCACTTACATGAAGGCCCCGATACCTGCACCTTATACATTTAACTATCCTGTGCTGGAGCCGCAGTCTATAGGCAGCACAGCCCTCTGTATAATGTCACTACATGGAGGCCCCGATACCTGCAGCGCATACATGTAACTATCCTGTGCTGGAGCCGCAGTCTATAGGCAGCACAGCCCTCTGTATAATGTCACTTACATGAAGGCCCCGATACCTGCACCTTATACATTTAACTATCCTGTGCTGGAGCCACAGTCTATAGGCAGCACAGCCCTCTGTATAATGTCACTTACATGAAGGCCCCGATACCTGCAGCTCATACATGTAACTATCCTGTTGTGGAGCCGCAGTCTATAGGCAGCACAGCCCTCTGTATAATGTCACTTACATGGAGGCCCCGCTACCTGCCCCTTATACATGTAACTATCCTGTGCTGGAGCCGCAGTCTATAGGCAGCACAGCCCTCTGTATAATGTCACCACATGAAGGCCCCGATACCTGCAGCTCATACATGTAACTATCCTGTGCTGGAGCCGCAGTCTATAGGCAGCACAGTCCTCTGTATAATGTCCCTTACATGGAGGCCCCGATACCTGCACCTCATACATGTAACTATCCTGTGCTGGAGCCGCAGTATATAGGCAGCATAGCCCTCTGTATAATGTCACTACATGAAGGCCCCGATACCTGCAGCTCATACATGTAACTATCCTGTGCTGGAGCCGCAGTCTATAGGCAGCACAGCCCTCTGTATAATGTCACTTACATGAAGGCCCCGATACCTGCAGCTCATACATAGCTACATATGTAACTATCCTGTGCTGGAGCCGCAGTCTATAGGCAGCACAGCCCTCTGTATAATGTCACTTACATGGAGGCCCCGATACCTGCAGCACATACATAGCTACATCTGTAACTTCCTGTGCTGGAGCCGCAGTCTATAGGCAGCACATCCCTCTGTATAATGTCACTACATGGAGGCCCCGATACCTGCACCTCATACATTTAACTATCCTGTGCTGGAGCCGCAGTCTATAGGCAGCACAGCACTCTGTATAATGTCACTTACATGAAGGCCCCGATACCTGCACCTTATACATTTAACTATCCTGTGCTGGAGCCGCAGTCTATAGGCAGCACAGCCCTCTGTATAATGTCACTACATGGAGGCTCCGATACCTGCAGCTCATACATGTAACTATCCTGTGCTGGAGCCGCAGTCTATAGGCAGCACAGCCCTCTGTATAATGTCACTTACATGAAGGCCCCGATACCTGCACCTTATACATTTAACTATCCTGTGCTGGAGCCACAGTCTATAGGCAGCACAGCCCTCTGTATAATGTCACCACATGAAGGCCCCGATACCTGCAGCGCATACATAGCTACATATGTAACTTTCCTGTGCTGGAGCCGCAGTCTATAGGCAGCACAGCCCTCTGTATTATGTCACTTACATGAAGGCCCCGATACCTGCAGCTCATACATGTAACTGTCCTGTGCTGGAGCCGCAGTCTATAGGCAGCACAGCCCTCTGTATAATGTCACTTACATGGAGGCCCCGATACCTGCACCTCATACATTTAACTATCCTGTGCTGGAGCCGCAGTCTATAGGCAGCACAGCCCTCTGTATAATGTCACTACATGGAGGCCCCGATACCTGCACCTTATACATGTAACTATCCTGTGCTGGAGCCGCAGTCTATAGGCAGCACAGCCCTCTTTATAATGTCACTACATGGAGGCCCCGATACCTGCACCTTATACATGTAACTTTCCTGTGCTGGAGCCGCAGTCTATAGGCAGCACAGCCCTCTGTATAATGTCACTACATGGAGGCCCCGATACCTGCAGCTCATACATAGCTACATATGTAACTATCCTGTGCTGGAGCCGCAGTCTATAGGCAGCACAGCCCTCTGTATAATGTCACTTACATGAAGGCCCCGATACCTGCACCTTATACATGTAACTACCATGTGCTGGAGCCGCAGTCTATATGCAGCACAGCCCTCTGTATAATGTCACTTACATGAAGGCCCCGATACCTGCAGCTCATACATGTAACTACCATGTGCTGGAGCCGCAGTCTATAGGCAGCACAGCCCTCTGTATAATGTCACTTACATGAAGGCCCCGATACTGGAGCTAATAGATAGCTAAATATGTAAATATCCTGTGCTGGAGCCGCAGTATTAAAAAGGCAGCACAGCCCTCTGTATAATGTCACTTACATGAGGCCCCGATACCTGCACCTTATACATGTAACTACCATGTCTGGAGCCGCAGTTCAATAGCAGCACAGCCCTCTGTATAATGTCACTTACATGGAGGTCCCGATACCTGCACCTTATACATGTAACTACCATGTGCTGGAGCCGCAGTCTATAGGCAGCACAGCCCTCTGTATAATGTCACTACATGGAGGCCCCGATACCTGCAGCTCATACATAGCTACATATGTAACTATCCTGTGCTGGAGCCGCAGTATATAGGCAGCACAGCCCTCTGTATAATGTCACTACATGGAGGCCCCGATACCTGCACCTTATACATGTAACTACCATGTGCTGGAGCCGCAGTCTATAGGCAGCACAGCCCTCTGTATAATGTCACTTACATGGAGGTCCCGATACCTGCACATTATACATGTAACTACCATGTGCTGGAGCCGCAGTCTATAGGCAGCACAGCCCTCTGTATAATGTCACTACATGGAGGCCCCGATACCTGCACCTTATACATGTAACTACCATGTGCTGGAGCCGCAGTCTATAGGCAGCACAGCCCTCTGTATAATGTCACTTACATGGAGGCCCCGATACCTGCAGCTTATACATCATAGTTGCCAACTTTTGAAAATGAAAAAGCAGGAGAAACTAGTGGGCTGTGCGCGTAGCGCGCTGCGGCAAAAATTTGCATGGACACGCCCATCTTGATGGTATGCCACGCCCCTGCAAAAAGCCACACCCACTCCACCTAACTGCATAACGGCTTTGGAAGAAAGCCAGGCAGTGGCCCCCCTCTGTTGGCCAGCTAGTGGCCCCCCTCTGTTGGCCAGCTAGTGGCCCCCCTCTGTTGGCCAGCTAGTGGCCCCCCTCTGTTGGCCAGCTAGTGGCCCCCCTCTGTTGGCCAGCTAGTGGCCCCCCTCTGTTGGCCAGCTAGTGGCCCCCCTCTGTTGGCCAGCTAGTGGCCCCCCTCTGTTGGCCAGCTAGTGGCCCCCCTCTGTTGGCCAGCTAGTGGCCACCATTGTAGCCAGACAGTGCCCCCCTAAAACTAATAAAAATAAAATAATAAAATCCACTTACCTGACCAGGCTCCTGCAGAGCGGCCAACTCCTGGACATCTCCTCAGCAGTGTCACAGGGGAAGTGAGTGCAGCCGCGCGTCACATCCGCTGTGACGCTGACCTGTATGTACACCGTGCACAGCGGCGCCGGACATACAGGGGGAGGAGGCAGGAGGGAACGATCCCTTCTGCCTCCTCCCGCTCAGCAAGGTTCCGGCGGGTGAAGCAGGCGCGGGCGCCCGCTTCACCCCCCTTTAGGAACGGACCGGCGGCGCCAGAGTAGCGCACCACGCTACTCCGGCGCCGTGGTTTTTTAAAAAGGGAAACCCCGCCGCCTTCTGGCGGCGGGAGGAATGCCAACTAACCCCGGGAGGGGGGGTCGGAATGCCAACTAACCCCGGGAGGGCGGGACCCCCCCCCCGCCAAAAACGGGAGAGTTGGCATGTATGTTATACATGTAACTACCATGTGCTGGAGCCGCAGTCTATAGGCAGCACAGCCCTCTGTATAATGTCACTTACATGAAGGCCCCGATACCTGCACCTCATACATAGCTACATATGTAACTTTCCTGTGCTGGAGCCGCAGTCTATAGGCAGCACAGCCCTCTGTATAATGTCACTTACATGAAGGCCCCGATACCTGCACCTTATACATGTAACTACCATGTGCTGGAGCCGCAGTCTATAGGCCGCATAGCCCTCTGTATAATGTCACTTACATGGAGGCCCCGATACCTGCAGCTCATACATGTAACTATCCTGTGCTGGAGCCGCAGTCTATAGGCAGCACAGCCCTCTGTATAATGTCACTTACATGAAGGCCCCGATACCTGCACCTCATACATAGCTACATATGTAACTTTCCTGTTGTTGAGCCGCAGTCTATAGGCAGCACAGCCCTCTGTATAATGTCACTTAGATGGAGGCACCGAAACCTGCAGCTCATACATGTAACTATCCTGTGCTGGAGCCGCAGTCTATAGGCAGCACAGCCCTGTGTATAATGTCACTAAAATGTAGGCCCCGATACCTGCACCTATACATGTAAACTACCATGTGCTGGAGCCGCAGTCTATAGGCAGCACAGCCCTCTGTATAATGTCACCACATGAAGGCCCCGATACCTGCACCTTATACATGTAACTACCATGTGCTGGAGCCGCAGTCTATAGGCAGCACAGCCCTCTGTATAATGTCACTTACATGAAGGCCCCGATACCTGCACCTTATACATGTAACTACCATGTGCTGGAGCCGCAGTCTATAGGCAGCACAGCCCTCTGTATAATGTCACTTACATGGAGGCCCCGATACCTGCAGCTCATACATGTAACTATCCTGTGCTGGAGCCGCAGTCTATAGGCAGCACAGCCCTCTGTATAATGTCACCACATGAAGGCCCCGATACCTGCAGCTCATACATAGCTACATATGTAACTTTCCTGTGCTGGAGCCGCAGTCTATAGGCAGCACAGCCCTCTGTAAATGTCACTTACATGGAAGGCCCCGATACCTGCAGCTCATCAATACATGTAACTCCTGTGCTGGAGCCGCAGTCTATAGGCAGCACAGCCCTGTGTATAATGTCCCTTACATGAAGGCCCCGATACCTGCACCTTATACATGTAACTACCATGTGCTGGAGCCGCAGTCTATAGGCAGCACAGCCCTCTGTATAAAAGTCACTTACATGAAGGCCCCGATACCTGCAGCTCATACATAGCACATATGTAACTTCCTGTGCTGGAGCCGCAGTCTATAGGCAGCACAGCCCTCTGTATAATGTCACTACATGGAGCCCCGATACCCGCAGCTCATACATGTAACTTTCCTGTGCTGGAGCCGCAGTCTATAGGCAGCCCAGCCCTCATGTATAAATGTCACAAAATGAAGGCCTGCAGCTCATTCATGTAACTATCCTGTGCTGGAGCCGCAGTCTATAGGCAGCACAGCCCCTCTAATAATGTCATTTACATGAAGGCCCCGATACCTGCAGCTCATACATGTAACTATCCTGTGCTGGAGCCGCAGTCTATAGCGCACAGCCCTCTGTATAATGTCACTTTCATGAAGGCCCCGATACCTGCACCTTAACATGTAAACTAAACCATGTGCTGGAGCCGCAAATCTATAGGCAGCACAGCCCTGGTATAATGTCACCTTACATGGAGGCCCCGATACCTGCAGCTCATACATGTAACTATCCTGTGCTGGAGCCGCAGTCTATAGGCAGCACAGCCCTTTGTATAATGTCACAACATTGAGGCCCAGATACCTGCAGCTCATACATAGATACATATGTAACTATCATGTGCTGGAGCCGCAGTCTATAGGCAGCACAGCCCTCTGTATAATGTCACTTACATGGAGGCCCCGATACCTGCACCTCATACATGTAACTTTCCTGTGCAGGAGCCGCAGTCTATAGGCATCACAGCCCTGTGTATAATGTCACTTACATGGAGGCCCCGATACCTGCACCTTATACATGTAACTTTCCGTGCTGGAGCCGCAGTCTATAGGCAGCACAGCCCTCTGTATAAAAGTCACACATGAGCCCCGATACCTGCACCTTATACATGTAACTATCCTGTGCTGGAGCCGCAGTCTATAGGCAGCACAGCCCTCTATATAATGTCACTACATGGAGGCCCCGATACCTGCACCTTATACATGTAACTATCCTGTGCTGGAGCCGCAGTCTATAGGCAGCACAGCACTCTGTATAATGTCACCACATGAAGGCCCCGATACCTGCACCTTATACATGTAACTTTCCTGTGCTGGAGCCGCAGTCTATAGGCAGCACAGCCCTCTGTATAATGTCACGACATGAAGGCCTGCAGCTCATACATGTAACTATCCTGTGCTGGAGCCGCAGTCTATAGGCAAACACAGGGCCCTGTGTATAATGTCACTTACATGGAGGCCCCGATACCTGCACCTCATACATGTAACTATCCTGTGCTGGAGCCGCAGTCTATAGGCAGCACAGCCCTCTGTATAATGTCACATACTAGGAGGCCCCGATACCTGCACCTTATACATGTAACTTTCCTGTGCTGGAGCCGCAGTCTATAGGCAGCACAGCCCTCTGTATAATGTCACTTACATGGAGGCCCCGATACCTGCAGCTCATACATGTAACTATCCTGTGCTGGAGCCGCAGTCTATAGGCAGCACAGCCCTCTGTATAATGTCACCACATGAAGGCCCCGCTACCTGCACCTTATACAGGTAACTAGCCTGTGCTGGAGCCGCAGTCTATAGGCAGCACAGCCCTCTGTATAATGTCACTTACATGAAGGCCCCGATACCTGCACCTTATACATGTAACTATCCTGTGCTGGAGCCGCAGTCTATAGGCAGCACAGCTCTCTGTATAATGTCACTACATGGAGGCCCCGATACCTGCAGCTCATACATGTAACTATCCTGTGCTGGAGCCGCAGTCTATAGGCAGCACAGCCCTCTGTATAATGTCACTACATTGAGGCCCCCGATACCTGCACCTTATATATGTAACTATCCTGTGCTGGAGCCGCAGTCTATAGGCAGCACAGCCCTGTGTATAATGTCACGACATGAAGGCCCCGCTACCTGCACCTTATACATGTAACTATCCTGTGCTGGAGCCGCAGTCTATAGGCAGCACAGCCCTCTGTATAATGTCACACATGGAGGCCCCGATACCTGCACCTTATACATGTAACTTTCCTGTGCTGGAGCCGCAGTCTATAGGCAGCACAGCCCTCTGTATAATGTCACTACATGGAGGCCCCGATACCTGCAGCTCATACATGTAACTATCCTGTGCTGGAGCCGCAGTCTATAGGCAGCACAGCCCTCTGTATAATGTCACTTACATGGAGGCCCCGATACCTGCACCTAATACATGTAACTACCAAGTGATGGAGCCGCAGTCTATAGGCAGCACAGCCCTCTGTATAATGTCACCACATGAAGGCCCCGATACCTGCAGCCATACATAGCTACAAAGTAACTATCCTGTGCTGGAGCCGCAGTCTATAGGCAGCACAGCCCTCTGTATAATGTCACTACATGGAAGGCCCCGAAACCTGCACCTTATACATTAACTTTCCCGTGCTGGAGCCGCAGTCTATAGGCAGCACAGCCCTCTGTATAATGCACTACATGGAGGCCCCCATACCTGCGCTAATACATGTAACTATCCTGTGCTGGGCCGCAGCTATAGGCAGCACAGCCCTCTGTATAATGTCACCACATAAAGGCCCCCATACCGCAGCTATCTTTTTATAAAAATAAATTTCCGTGTGGAGCCGCAGTTATAGGCAGCACAGCCCCTCTTATAATGTCACTACGGAAGGCCCCCCGAACCTGCACCTTTTCATGAACTATTGTGCTGAGCCGCAGTCTATAGGCAGCACAGCCCTCGTAAATGTCCCCAATAAGGCCCCGATACCTGCACCTTTACAGAAAACTTTCCTGTGTAGCCGCAGTCTATAGGCACACAGCCCCTGTTAATGTCACAATGGAGGCCCGTACCTCAGCTCAAACAAGACATATTAACTACCCTGGCGGGAAAAGCCGCATCAAGGCGCACAGCCCTCTTTTAAAATTTCACCACATGAAGGCCTGCAGCTCATTCATAGCTACATATGGACCGTCCGGGTCCGCCAGCAGCACGGACACTCACCATTTCCCGGGACACGCGGTGACACAGGGGCTGCCCCCTTTCTCCGCTCACTCCGGTACGTCTTCCCCCAATCTTGGGTTTTTTTTTTCCTTCCCTTATGGTAGATGCTGTTTCCTAGTCGGCTAAAGGACCTCTCGTGACGTCATGCCCACGTGATCAGCCTCAGCCTGGAGCGCTAGTTTCCCCGGGTTTTCAGCGGTGTCTGTGGAGAGAACTTTCTTAGTCGCAGTACTAGAAAATGCGCTAGAGCGAGGATTGGGGGTTCTGGTTGCTTGCGAGTGTGACTCAGGGGGGGTCTCGGGTCTTGCGGTGATATTTGCAGGGTGGCTCGGGTGCTCTGCTGGTTTTTCTCTGCAGGGTGGTCTCTCGGTGCATTGCTGGGCGATGCTTTGCAGCAGGTGAGGCCTCTGGGTGTAGCAGGGCATTCTGCAGGGTGGTTTGGTATCCCGGGGGCAATCCCTGTGGGGGGGTCTCTGGGTGCATCGTTGGGGGATACTCTGCAGCAGGTCGGGCCTCTGGGTTATTTTGGGGGGTGCTCTGAGAGTGGTCTTAAATGTACTGCCTCTCTGGGTGTGTCTGCAGTGTATTTTTCGGGGTGCACTTTGGGCGATAGTCGCGTGGGGGGGCTTGGGTGTACGCGGGGGGAGGCCGCAGTGTGGTCTGTGGGTGCTCTGCTGAAATATGCACAAAAATACATCCCAAAGGATTCTGTGTGACCACCCCCTAAGGCCTCGTTCACACGGCTTATTTTCGCCGGGGTTTGCCAAGGTTTGGGAAAAACGCAATCCTCGCAATCGTCAAACCATTTAAATACGTTCTAAATAAGCCGTGTGAACAAGCCCAACGTAAGCTTTTGGCTTCACGGCAGCTGGGCACTCCGCTGAGAAGGCAGAAAGGGTTTAATACCCTCCCTGCCTTCTCCATCGTTGCAATACTCATTCAGCTTGTAGTACAATTTTCAGGGAAAACCGGCTCACAATGACATTTGTTTGGTTCCCCAACCCAGAATTGGCTCGCGTGAGTTCACAGGCCGTATTATCCTGTAACTGGGGCTAGTATGTCAGCTACCTTATGGGGGCACAATATGTAAAATAAATACACAAACATTTTTTAAAAACGCTAACGGCCCAAAATGCAACTTTTAGCCCCTCTCCAAATGACCCTAAAACTTTATATTGCCTGTAAATGAACTTGTAATTAGAAAGTGACTCTTTTTAGCGCAATTTTCCCTGATGTTATCTTAAAAAACTATAAAGTAAATATAAACTGCTTACTAACAATGATCAACCTTATTCATGACAGGAAAAAGGTTTTCCCCCAAAAATGACATTGGGTACGTTTATGAAAAGGGCACAAAACAGCTGTATATTACACCTAGCTCCATGTATTTTCGGCTACGACTGGAGCTTGCTCCAGTCATGGCCAAATAACACTTAGATGTCACAGTCAATTGTAACCGCAGTATCTGCGCGATTGTGGGGTGCTGATGGCTTCTATGGCAACTCTAAGTACAGCCAAGCATGGTGGTTAACAGCTACAATATGTAGCAGAACAATAATGTACTGCTATGTATTGTAACAGCAATCTACTATATTGCTTAGTCAAATCCCCTATGACTGAGGGCAAGTAAAAGTAAAAAAAAAAAATACGTACATCGCCCTTTCCCCATTACAAACGCCAACTGCCACAAAAAAGATAAAAAATGTAAAAAGTAAACGTGGTATCATCGTGTGCATAACGACCTACACCTACATCGTGGGCATAATTTAACCCACACGAACGCTTTAAAAAAAAAAAAAAGAATTGCGATTTTCGTTTATACCACAGCACATAAAATGGAATAAAACACGATCAAAAAGTCATATAAATGCCCAAGTGGTACCAATGAAATAAATAACTGCAGGAAAAAAAAATGGCTATTAAAAGATAGCGAAGTATAAATATCGTTTCCAAATTTTAGTGTTTACACATAAATAACTAAAAAAGGATATTGCTGTAATCGTATTGCCCCACAGAGTAACCGTAACATCTTTTATACTGCATCGTGACTGCTATAGAAAATAAAAAAAAAACACTACCAGGATTCCTGTATTTTCTTCATCTTGCCTCCCAAAAAGACTGATTTGAAAGTGATCAATAAGTAATTTCCCCCTCAAAATGGTACCAATTAAAACATTAACTCATCCTGCAAAATACAAGCCCCTACCACCTGTACCAAAAAAAGAAAAAAAGTTTTGCTCCCCAAAACTATGGCGATACAAAAACATGTTTTCTTTTTTTTTAAAATAAAAGTGGGTCTTGTTAGGGGTATTTATTACATTTTTGCTGGTTAGGGTGTCCGAAACCCCTATTTGGGCATAAAGGAATAAAAATAAAAAACGAGACCCCAAAATCCGTGGGGTGCGTTCCCACCGAGGTTGTGATTGAGTCAAATTGCGCATTACAGCCACATATGGGATATTTCTAAAAATCAGAGGGATCAATATTTAGGTGTTTTTTCTTGGTAACATCTAGGGTTTCCAATAAATCATGGATTAAATTGAAAACTGCAAAAAGGGGGGGGGCGGGGGCCGGGGCAGGGTGGTGAAGTGTGTTTTCTTTGAGCTCCTGTTTCCAGATCTTACAACCTGGCAGAAATCTAACTTTAAACCAGGGAAAAGTAACAAAAAAGGGTCTCCGTGCCCCACCCGTCTGCAACTCCCAGGGGGAAATTGACGCTTTTTTTGGCAAATATGCGTGTTAATGGAGGAGAAAGCACCCACAAAAAACCCCCGGGAAAAGTGGCCCCCCACTCCTCGCGGGCCCCAGCTCCCCCATACACAGTCCCCCCCACCTCCCCGTGGGAACAAACAACACGTCGGGGCCCCTAGTGGGGGACCTGGTCCCCCTAGCCCCGCACTTAGGACACCCCTCGCCGTGAACCCGCCCACCCGGCCCAAACTGCTTCCGCCGGGCCTCCGACTGCGGAAAAGCGCGCCGCTCTCCGGTCTCTTTCCCCCTGACCACCACCCCTCAGAAAACGCCAGCACAGCCACCCCCGGGGGTGAGTATCTCGTCCCGCAAGGATGCTTTCTCCACAGACCGGGGGAGCTGCCCGCCGACATCACCCCCGCAACGTGGCCGGCCCCCATTCCAAATATGGAGGCAGGGGTCCCCCACCCACTTACTGCCGCAGAGCACCTCTCCCCACACCAGCTAAGGGCAAGAAAAAGCAGGAGAGCACATTAACCCCAGGGGACCGCTAAATCTCCCCCTCCTCATTACTTTTGGCTCATGCACCATGTAAAGTGCCCGAACAGGAATGGGAATCTGTCCTACCAAAACACTACCTCCATCCCCCCGGGATGAACACTCCCACCTGAGCCCCCCTTGACCCCCTAAAAACATGCGGGCGAGGGGTTGATTGGGGATCCCCCAAGTCCCGCAATCGGGCCCACGCTATCCCGAACACTCCCTTTAAAAACACCGGGATTCCCCCACTACTACGCCCACCTGGGTCACCACCATTTGCTCGTTTCCCTGGCTCATCCCCCTTTTCCCCCTTCTACCTAGTGGGATCATCTTTGATTCTCACTCCTTCCTTTAAGCCACAGTTCCTCAACCTAACATGACAAGGCCCCTGCACTCAAGTGCCCTTCTATTTACCGACTGCCTCTGGATCTCCCGAGATGCCTGTGCAGACCTCCGCCCAATGGCCACAGGGTTTTTGTGGGGGGGGGGTCCCTTTTAACCTGCGGCCCCTCCCTGCTCCTCTCATGTTGGCTCTATCAAGCAAACCCACCTTCTCTATGCCGGAGACCCCCCAGATGCCCCTCGCATCAGTTGGACACAGGAACCGCTCTTGCATCAGCACGACGGGGGGGGGGGGGGGGGACCTTCTGTGTTTAATATACCAACCCCCCTTGTACCTGGCTCCATCCCCTGCCCTCTCCTTACCACCTCCCGGGACTGCCCTCTCCAGAGCCTTCAAGTGATACCCCAAACCTATAACAAAAGGGACTATGGGTCTTTACACAGTCGCTACTGACCCCTCTGACATATTAACCTGATGTCCTGTAATGAGTCAAGCAGGAATTTGCCCTGTTCCAAGCCCAGTCTCCCACCTTCAACAGAGGGAAACCCGTCACAAGCACAAGTTTCCCGGCGTCCTCCATGCACTCTCCAGGGTGTCGTCCCCAGCATTCTGAACGTCTTTTCTATCCAACAACTCTTGGGCGATGTCGAGAACAGAAACAGAAGAAACAACTGAGGATTCGGGGGCTGCCCGGAAACGGGCCCGCCAGTGACCTCTTCTCTACCTTGCAGAATCTTCAATGACCAGCTACATCGACCCCGATCCACCCACATCGAATCGACGGGGCGCACAGAGCTCTCCGGACCCCCAGTAAAGACCCCCTACGTCCAAGAGACGTCATCTGCCGAATTCACTATTACGGTCTTAAGGAAGAGATCCTACAACAATCTAGGAGAAAACATCCAATAATACACAAAGAAGCTCATCTCCAGATCCTACAAGACCTTTCTCGCCATACTCTGGCGCAAAGGGCCATGCTGAAACCGGTCCTATCCATACTAAAAGAGAAAAATCTCCCATACAGATGGGGCTACCCATTCGCCTTAATCACTCGAATTGATGATCAGACTTTCTCCATCTGCTCTCCTGCAGATATCCCGACTTTCCTGCAGGCTCTGCAGGTGTCGAACCTCACTCTACCGGAATGGCCATCCCTGTCTTTCACCTCTCCCAAAGACCCAAGACGACTGGACTCTCGAGATGTTCTTACAGAACCTGGACAAGGCCTGCCTACACGGAAGTCTAGACCTCGTGCTCGGAAACATCGAGGTTCCTCTACGACACGCACCCATGACCCACCGGGACGTTGAGTATTTTTTCTTTTCCAGTAATCTTACTGGAATTATGTTTAAGGGATACACGGTGTCTTGGCCTTTAAATGTTTAATGCCTTTCTCCATGTGTCTCTTTCTTCTCTCCCTAATTCAGTATATTGAAAGTATGCCTTTGTAATCTGAGGTCATAGTTTATGCTGCTATTTGTAGTTATTTGTAGCCAGGTTAACATTCTGCATCTCAATTGGAGCCGTTTAACGCGATGCGTGCCTCCTACATACCCCCAATAGGTAGGGGATCTCCCCCTGGGCAGCCCTTGGGCCCAGTGGCCTACCTGATATGCGCAAGCTTGTTTCTTTTAGATAGTTGGATTCCCCCCCCCTTTTTTTTTCTTTCTTTTTTTTTTTCTCTTCCTTGTTTTCCCTTCTTCTGTTCCTTTCTCTCCTTTGTGTGTGTCTCTGGGCTCCTCTCTCCTCTCTGGCGCTGCTCTCCCCTCCCGGTGGCCTTACCCACCTTGAGCTTACATCATGGGTGAGCTTAAGATAGCCTCCTTTAATGCGAAAGGACTTACTACCCCTATGAAGAGGTCCCATACCCTTCGGTACTTTCATCGTCAGATGACACATATTATATGTTTCCAGGAGACACACTTTAAATCTGGACATGCTCCCCTGATCCGGGATAGATTCTACACTCACTGGCACTTCGCCCACTGCCCCCATTCCAAAACCAGAGGATAGCGATAGCCATACATAAATCCCTCCCACACCAAGTCATAGATTGCATCAGTGATGCAGAAGCCAGATATATTATTCTTATTGTTTCCATTAATGGTCAGATCTTTACCATTGTCAACGTCTACACCCCAAACCAAGGTCAGGTCCCCTTTCTCCTTACCTTCCTAGACAAGATCTCCCCTGCCTTGAGAGGTACTGTACTACTGTGCGGGGATCTAAATCTCACCCTAGATCCGACGTTGGATAACTCCACAGGACGAGCCACACCCCCGTACTCCGCCATCAAAAATTTTTAAAAAGCCCTCTTTCAACTCCAGGTATGCGATGGTTGGACGTTACAACACCCAACTACCAGGGATTATAGCTTCTACTCAAACCCCCACGACTCATACAGCCGCATAGACCTTATTTTAGTCCAGCATAGTGCTCTGCCCTGGTTATTCGACTTCCATTGGAAACATTCTATTATCGAATCACGCCCCTGTTTTCAGCTCATTCATTATTCCCTCCATGACTAAACAGAATAGGACATGGAGACTGAACGAGTCCTTACTGTCTGATGTGGCTTGTGTGGCAGACCTTAATACAGCGGTTGAACATTTTCTTGCAGACCATGCTCAAGACAGTACTGCCCCCATCTTTAAATGGGAAGCACTCAAATGCGTTCTCAGGGGGATCCTCATCAAACACGGCAGTAGACTAAAGAAGGAGAGAGTTCACTCCTTTACAATGGCCTTACAAAAGATATCTTCATTGGAATCACTCCACAAACAGGCGCTATCACCTTCGTTTTGAAGGCGTTGCAGGCCGCAAGATTGGAGGCTTCTTGAAACCTCCTGGGGACGATACCTGCAAACTTGTCGCAGCTCATTTTATGAGCACGGCAACAAAAGTGGCCGCCTTCTGGCGAGGGCCACACGGGAGAAAATCTCTCACTCTTTCATTCCCTGCATTAAAAACACCGCTGGTGATCTGCTTCACACCACGCTGGACATAGCGGGGACCTTTCAGTCTTTCTATTCTAACCTATATGACTTACCAAATTCGCAGACCCCTTCCACTCAGCCACTCCCCTTCCCCCCCTCTTCCACACGAGGTAATCCAAAGTCTGGAATTACCTTTCTCCCCGGAAGAGTTGGATATGGTGATATGAGAGCTTCCGGGAGGCAAGAGCCCGGGACCAGATGGCTTTTCGGCAAAATTTTTCCAAACTCTAGAACCTCACATCTCACCTCCTTTATTGGCAGCTTTCAATGACATCTCCTCCACCTCACATTTTCCTCCGGACTCCTCTCGGGCACATAACTATCATCCCTAAACCAGGGAAAGACCCTCTAAATTGTGGCAGCTACAGGCCTATCTCACTACTCAATGTGGATCTTAAGATGTATGCTAAGCTTCTAGCAAACCGGCTAAATGCCTATCTTCCATCTTTGATCCATCCTGATCAGGTGGGGTTTGTGCCCGGGAGGGAGGTTAGAGACGACACCCTCAAGATTCACTACGCCAAGTCTCACCATATCCCTCTCATGATTCTCTCATTAGATGCCGAAAAGGCATTTGACAGAATCTCCTGGTCTTCCTTAAGCCAAACTTTGTCCCACCTAGTCCTAGGCCCCATCTTCACCTCTAAGATTTTAGCTTTATATCAAACACCCACAGCCCAGATTAAGATCAATGGAGTCCTATCGGACCACTTCTCTATTCATAACGGAACCAGACAGGGATGCCCTTATCACCAATTTTATACATATTGATAATGGAACATCTCCTTCACTCGATTCGTGTCAATCCAGACATTGGTGGGGTCAAAATCGGAAACCGGGAATTTAAATGCTCTGCTTTCGCGGATGATCTTCTGATCTATGTCACCAATCCCCGGGTTTCTTTGCCTTCTTTGATGTCCGAATTGAAACGCTTCAGTTCTTGGTCTAACTATAAAATCAATCTCTCCAAGTCTGAAGCCCTTAATATTTCCCTGGATGCCTCCATCCTCCCTTCCCTGAAATCTGCGTTCCCCTTCTCCTGGCCCCCTCACGCTATTTCTTATTTAGGTACAAAAATTCCGTCCAATCTTAATCAGTTATTTGACCTCAATTTCAGTCCTCTACTCTCTCAATTTACTCAAACTCTACAGAGCTGGAAAACTAAAGCATTTTCCTGGTTCGGACGCATGAATGTCTTAAAAATGTCCTTCCTCCTGAAACTTCTTTATTTACTACAAACTATTCCCATTGCAATCCCAGCTTCATTTTGGCATAAACTTCAACGCTGTTTTTCTGAGTTTATCTGGCAGCAGGGTCGTCCAAGAATAAGCAGGGCAATACTAACCAGACCAAAAGACAGGGGAAGGGTAGGCCTTCCTGATGGCAGGACGTATTATCTAGCATCGGCCTATCAACGGTACATAGATCTGGTGCATGACCCAAAATATAAATTGTGGGTCCATATAGCACAGGTCTTATGTCCTCTGTCATTGACCTCCCTTCCATGGCAACAGGACTCTACCTTCTCACACTCCAAGAACTTCTCATACACTACCCTTCAAACTCTAGCTATTATACGCAAAATTAAACCACAGGAGTCTCTTTTGGACCTCTCTGGCCCTCTCACTCCCATCACCGACAACCCGCTCTTCCCCCCAGGACGGTCCTCAACCCTTTTCCTGGGTTATTCTAAAACTCATCCTCTCCTGGCTCACGCTCTCGCGGTCCGAGGACGACTAAGCCCTCTCTCTGACATTGTGGCTAACCCCCCCAGACATTGAAGAGATTTGCTTATGAATATAATCAACTTGTAAATGTTTTCTCATCTAAACTCTCTAAATCCAACACAATGCGCAAGATGACCCCATTAGAGCGGTTATGCGTCGCGCAGACTCCCCCAAGACATTTAATCTATACTCTATATCTAAAGCTTTTAAGTCCAAGATGTGACTCCTTACCATCATATTGCCAGTCTTGGGAGAGGGAGCTGAACAGGACTTTTACACAGGAACAATGGTACAAGTGCTTCTATCTAACGCATAAAGCTGTCATGGCCTGTAAAGCCCAAGAAACCAGTTTCAAAGTGTTGTCAAGATGGTACAGGGTGCCATTTTTGTTACAAAAATGGTGGCCGAGTACTCCCGACACATGCTGGTGCTGTGGTTCAGAGGTGGGTACCATGTCACACATTTGGTGGGGATGTGCACTCATCAGACCCTTTTGGACGGCAGTGCTTACAGCAATCCAAGACTGTACGGGAACTACTGTCCCAGACTACCCTGAGTCCACTCTCCTGTTCATGTTCCATCTCCCTCGGCTGTTTGGGCCCGACTGGTGAGGGGGCGGCTGGGGGGAGAGGGATTTCGGAGAATAGAGCTTCTGTATGTGACCCCCCTT
Organism: Phyllomedusa bahiana; assembly: GCA_025379985.1. NCBI lineage: Eukaryota > Metazoa > Chordata > Amphibia > Anura > Hylidae > Phyllomedusa > Phyllomedusa bahiana. Next base: position 29,220 of record JAODAL010031054.1, on the reverse strand, counting down.
TTCCTTCCCCGTCTCCCCCTCCCCCTCCGTTTTTTTTCCTTCTTTTTTTTTGTTTGTTTTCTTGAAATCTGGAATCTTACAATTCTATTTGCAAAAAAGCTCTAAAAGCCAGCACCCACATCAACATTCCCAGCTTGATGGATTCACCTACTGTCCTTGGTCCCTCTAGTGTGGACACCTACTCTACACTACTTGCCATTATATTCGGTCACGATAGGTGAACCTTGTGTTATGCACTGTTGTCTTTTATACTTGTTGTACCATGTCAAATCTACTTCATTGCTATGTTAATGTTATTATTTGAAAAACCCAATAAAACTTTTGAATTACAAAAATGTGAAGGGTGTACTTACTTTTGTAAGATACTGAAGCTTATATGAATCCCTTTTCTCCTTCACTACTCCACTAGTTGATAGGATAGCCCTAGAGAAGAATTAGGAGTTTGCCACAAAGGAAAATATTAGATACCTGAAAGGATATTTGTAGTTTTTTTTCCCCACCATCTTTCTTTAAAATATGTTTTATTAGACAATTCCAAAAGTTGACATTAGATAGTTAACAATAATTAACAGAACATTGGTCATCTACAGTATCAGTCGACACTTAAACATTCGGTTGTAGGAATTGTCCACATTTTCTTTCTTTTTATATAAAACAAATTAACAACAAACATTTGCAAGAGAGTATAATAACAATAAATAGCTAATTCTGGAGCTTTCAGCCTGGCGTCATTGTGTCTTCTCTCACTCTCTCCTTTGTGCCACTACCGGTGTACTAGATCCTTGTTAACCGTGACCTATTTTAGTTTATAAACCTTCTGGAAACAGGGCCTAAAAAATGTGTTACAGACAGATACACTTTTCACCATTGAAAATTCAAAGTTGGATATACTTTATGCAGGTGTATGCGCACCACCACTATGTGTTGCGTCTCTCTATGGGCCACACGGGATAGAGCGGGACGATCAGGTATGGTAGGCCAGTTTCTGTCGTAGGTTAAGTGGAAATTCTCATGAACTCCAGAATCTTCATAAAATGTGAATGCAAGCGGGTGAGCAGCTCGTGATCCCCAGGATCCCTGTAGCAACTTATCCACATCAGGTTATATGGGTGGCTCTCATCGTAGAATCTGACGCTGGTACCAGGCCGTTAGGGCGAAACAATCCCTGATTGCGTTTTATATTCTAGTCGGTAAGAGTGGAATAAAGCTGCTCCACACCTCAAAGAATATTTTGGTGTGCGATTCTTTTTTAGTGGAGGCCTCTACCCAGTCCATTTACATAATGAAAGATAATTTCTCTAGAAACAACTTGAAAGGTGGGGGGGAGTCGTGAATCCAAGTATTAAGTATCGTCTTTACCCCAGCTGCCGAGACCATATGTAAGAGCTTCCTACTCCCCGGTGCACAGGACGTCCCCTGGATGTCGATATGGCCAAATATGGCCCATAATGGAGTGTTGGGAACAAAGTTTGTCAAATACTCTCTAGTAAATGACATCACTCTTTGCCAGAATTGTTGCAGGGACGTGCATGTACACAAACAATGGAACATGTCCACCCCAGGAGAATTTGCAACGGAAACATCTATCACCCTTTAAAAACCCCCATTTGGAATCCCCGAGTCGGTGTTATGTATGCCCTATGGTACAGCTGCAAGAACATCTACAGATACCTGCTGGCTGGCAGAAATTTGCGGCTGTTGTTAAAAGCCTGTTGGAGAGTTTTAAGATCTAAAGTTGGGTCATCCTTTATCCACTTAGTGAGTCCCATATTGGTAGTGGCAAAATGTAGGGGTGTATGAACATAGTTGTATAGATATGAGCTTAGTCCCCTCGATGTGGTGGGGTGTTGTAAAAACTTCCAGAGCCCCGGATCCCATTCAGCTGCAGTCGTTTGTGAGATAATAGTATTAGAATAGTCACAGGCACTGTAATGGGCAAAAAAAGAGATTTGTGTCCCCGGGAATCTAAGTTTTAGCTCCTCAAGAGAGAAAAGATTGCGTTTTTTAAGGTCTACTAGGTGGGCTATGCATCTGATCCCGCCTTTCCTCCAGCTATGAAACTCTCGGTGGGGGCTCCCACCCTAGAAGTCTGGGTTCCCCCAGAATGTACGGAGCAGCGAGGCTTGTGGATGGAGACTTTGTTGTGTTTGCATTTTCTGCCATGCCCTCCATGTAGTGTTCAATATTGGATTGGATTTCACCAGGGTTGGTATCTGCCGATAAGGTGTGTGCAGAAAGTCAGAGAGGGATAGACTTCCCAAGAAGTTTTGGTCAGATGCTGTGTCTGCGAATACTGCAGATCCCTGAAGCCAGTCCAGCTCCACCTGCAGCAGAGCTGCAACATTGTAATCTCTAATGTTAGGGAGATTGATTCCTCCGTTATCTCTAGGTTGCTGCAGCACCAGCCAGGGAATCCGGGGCCTCTTCCCTTTCCAGACAAAGTGGCGGTATATTTTATTAATGCGATTAACATCCTTTTGTTGGATGTAAATTGGAAGGGAGTGTATTAGGTATAGTAGTTTGGGAAATTCAATTGGCTTTAGAAGATGTCCACGACCAAGATACAATAAGGGCAGCCCTCTCCACGATTCCAGTCTCCTCTCCGCTTCAGCTATGTATTTGGTGATATTATATTTGTAAAGCAGGTCGGGGCTTTTCGCTATGTGTACCCCAAGACAGGGCAGCTCCTTTTCGCACCATTGAAAGGGATATGGGTCTGCCCAGGTTGGCTCCGTCGGGCCTGATAGCATTAGGGCTTGTGTTTTGTCTATATTAATATTGTATTCCGTTAGTGAGCCTACTTCTGTTAGGGTCTGGAGGATCTGGGGGAGGATATGTCGTGGATCTCTTATTACAAGAAGCACGTCATCCGCAAACGCAGCTAAACCCACCACGTGGGAGAAGTGGGATCCAGGCCCGTGCGGGGTTTGGGGCTGTAAACAATAGAGTAAGGGGTCCAGAGATAAGTTGAACAGGAGGGGCAAAAGAGGACACCCCTTTCATGTATCTCTAAACATATCGATCGGGTCTGTCGGAGAACCATTGACCAGCAGAGTGGTAGAGGCACCCCCTTAAATAAAGTTAACAAAATTTTGGAAGTTGGGGCCAAACCGCCTGTTTGAGAGGGTAGCCACAAGGAAGGGCCAGGAAACCGTGTTGAACGCTTTTGAGGCATCCAAACTCAAAAGCATAATTGGTTTGGCATCTTTTTCTCCTGCTCTAAGTGTTGCGTTAATCACATTTCTTATATTTTTAACCGCCTGTCTGCCTCTGACAAATCCTCTTTGGGATGGGTGAACAATCGAGGGGAAAAAGGTCTGGATTCTGGTGGCTAGTATTTTAGCTAAGAATTTATAATCGCAGTTGAGTAATGCTATTGGACGGTAATTTTTAGTTTCTAGGGGGTCTTTATCCGGCTTGGGTATTAAAATCGTACAGGAGTCTAAGAATCGATCTGATTGTCCATGTTCTTGATAAAGGGTGTTGTAGAGAGAGGTTAAAACTGGCGTGATCTGAGGGGATAAAAATTTGTAAAATTCAGTGCTGTACCCATCCGGCCCAGGAGATTTGTTATTGGGGGAGGAGGCAATCACCGCCTTCACTTCCTGCTCTGTGATTGGACTATCCAATAAGGATCTCTGATCCTCCGACAGACCCGGAAAGTCCTGTGATGCCATAAAGGAACCAATCTTATCCCAATCCATTGGAGGGGCCCTGTATTAATCCTCAAAGTAAGTGGAGAAAATCCTCGCTATGTCCTCTAGGTTGGTGTGGGTGATATTTGATGTTGGGTCCTTCAATTTTATTACCGGTTTACGATTTCTCTGGGATCTGACCAAATGAGCCAGGAGTTGTCCCGATCTGTTTGCCCCCCTAAAATACTTGTTTTGAGTGCGTCTTAGCAACCACCCCGCCTGGCTTTGTATAAACGCGTCAAATAACTCTTTGGCCTCCCTATAAGTCTTGGACGTGGAATCGGTGAGATGTTCCGCCATCTCCTTTTGCGCCTGCAAGAGTGTGGAGTGGAGAGTCTGAAATTTTTTGTGAGTTTCCCGTCTCCTACTTGAGATGTAGCTAATTATGTGGCCTCTAAGTACCGCCTTGGCGGCCGCCCAAGACAATGGTGTATCATTTATATGGGTCAGATTATCGTCTATATAATTGGCCCACTGGGTCTGCAAGAAAGATCTAAAGTCATCTGAGGAGAGCAGATAGGCAGGGAATCTCCAGCTTTTGTTTCCCAGACATGAGGGTCCACCCATCAAGGTCAGTGACATGGGTGCATGGTCAGAAATGGAGATGGGGTAGAGGGTTGAGTGCTGCACGTATTTCCAGAGTGACATAGAGATTAAAAAGTAGTCTATTCTCTAGAAGCTCTTGTGCACCGAGGAGTAGCAAGTGTACTCCTTTGAATATGCGTTCACAGTTCTCCAGGGATCACATAGATTCCGGGACTTAATCAAGTGGAGTATACAGTATCCCTAGCAGCCAGGGATTCAGAGCAACTGTGTAGTTCTGTCCAATGTTGCATTTAGGACTGAGTTGAAATCTCCCCCCATGATAAGATTTATGTCACCTCTATTTGTCAGCATGGTGTTGACTCCCCTTGACTTAGATGAGAAGCTCGCCGTGTAACACGAGTCGAGCCATGGGGCCTTAAGGCCATGTGCTGTTCCCTTTCCAGTGTGTCTCTTGGACAAAAATGATGTTGGGTTTAAGTCTCTTTAAATGTGTGATGACCTTTTTCCTCTTGATAGGGGTGTTGAGGCCGGCCACATTCCAGCTGATTAGCGTAAATGGGGCCATACCAGGGGCATGTGTACTAGTCTGGCGTTGTGTCATGGTACATCAAAGATATGATGCTTAGGCAAAATGACAGACCTGTCCAGTGGGTGTCTCACCGTCCCAGCCAGCAGCGAAACCTTCCCCAAGATTGGTATATTTCTTGCCCCCGTGGGGCCACGCGCTTGCAAAATAAGGTACGTATGTTAAACAAAATGTAAACATATTAACAATTAATATAGTTAAACATATGGTTAAAGGCCTATGGTGGAAAAGTTAGAGCATTAACTTTAAAGAAGTAGAGAGGGTCTGCTTCTGCAGTGTCTACCCAAATCCCCCATTAAGGAATCAACCATTTTCGTGCTCTCCGCCTATATTAAAGTGTCGTCTGGCTAATGCCGGGTCGTCAAATACTAGGCGCCGCCCTTCCATTTGTACTCGCAGCTTCGCAGGATAGGCCAGCTGAAAGTGGATATCATGGTCATACAAGTGCCTGCAAATGGGCGTGAATAGTTTTCTTTTCTGTGTGACGCTGGCCGAGTAGTCTTGGAACATGAGAACCTTCTGACCTCCTATCACGGGACCGTTATGTCCTCTATAGGCTCTTAGAATTTTCTCTTTAACTGCCCAGTTGAGGTATCTGGTTATAACAGGTCTTGGTCTAGTCTCTCTCTCCCCCCTCTGGTCTCTGGGGCCCTAGCCTATGGGCACGCTCCACTGCCCATGTATCCAAGGTCAACTCCATTCCCAGGGCCCTAGTTATCTCCGTTGTGAGATAAACTGTCAGGGCATCATCCTTTACTGACTCCGGAATTCCCACAAAGCGGAGATTATTCCGCCTACTACGATTCTCTAGGTCTTCTATTCTGTCTCTAAGGGCAGCCTCGGTGTTCCTTAAGTGACCTAGAGAGGATTCGACCTCGGAAGTGGAAACCTCACAGGAAGTTACCCTGTTCTCCAAGTCTACGATCTTTTGAGTGTTAGTAGTAATTAATGCAAGGGCTGCATTGATTGAGGTAATGGAGAACCTCCAGCCTTTTGTTGATTAGTGGCATTAATAAGCGCGATACTTCCTGTGCCACCGTCGTCACACTGCATGGCTCGGGGTCTTGGGTTGGGCTCCCTGTACTCAGGGGCGAGAGCTGTGAGGGGGTCACATCGTCCCATGAGACTAGTTCTGGGGAAGGTGGGGCGCTCGACTCTTTATCCTTGGATATGGCGGCGGATGTAGACGACATAGTTCCCCCCCTTTTCCTTTCACTGTTTTTCTGGGCGACAGTGGTGGACGACTTAGGCGTATTGGGGGTGCGGCACCCTGCGGCTGGCTGTGAGTTGTGACGTGTCTGACGTTTATGTTGGCTTCTGGACACGTATCTGTCCATTCCCTGAGACCCGAAACTACTGGTTAAGTGTAGGCGGGGGGTGGCTTCTGGGTATATTTATGTGCTTCTACATTTTCTTCCCAAGAGTAAGTTGACTCTTTCTGAATTAACTAACAGGTTTCACCGTCCGACTATATCAGCCTAATCAGCTTGTCTGTGTCAAACCGATTCCTCTCTTACCAAAAACGAAGTGCAACAACAGTAGTAATGACAGACAAACAGAGACTTACATAGACATGAGGACGAACACTGACAGACAGGGTCCCAGCTAGACAAAGCAGAAGGAAAATATATACTATCAGTTGTTTCCAATAGATGTCCAGTTTAAGTTGGGCTATCTTTGATCTTTGGCTCCCTTTAGTGTGTAGACTGTGCAAGTGCACCTTAGGTTCAAAACAGTAGAGCAATATAGGAGATGCCTTGACTCTCACAACAGTTTTGTGCAAGATTCCCCTTCACAGTCAGCAGTGACCCCTATAAACTTGAGTTCACTGTCCCAGGTTGGGGTAAGGTGCAGCTCTCTGCAGATCTATTTGGAGCACTGGCAGAATGAAGATGGCAGGTATTGAGCAGCTGTTAGGCAGTGTCTCAAGTCTCAGGGTGACCGAAGTTACCTCCGCCCGTGCGATGGAGTGGGAGATCAACCCCTCTTTCAGTGAGTCGGTTGGGGCTTAGTCAGAGCAAGGTGTTAGGGGGATGTGGTTCGGGGGTGGTCGACCGGCTCGCTTTTTGACTTTGTGAGATGGGAAGGGAGTAAAATGGCGATTTTCCCGCCAGGAGGGACTCAAAATGGCCGCTCTTCCCGCCTTGTCCTTCCTCACAGCACTTGGGGGTATGTATAATGGCGGCCATTCCCGCCACAAATATGGCCAGAGGCAGTTCCCACGATATATATATCTTAGAATGGTCTCACCTCTTTGCTGACATGCAGGAAGACTGTTGATGCAGGCTCCGTGTCAAAAGTGTGCTGTGGCGATGTCTTGGCCTTTACGGGAGCCACCGCTTGTAGTTGTGACTGCAGGTCTCAGCGTCAGCCGTCCGTCAGATTGTGGCCCTTAAGAGCAAGAGGCAATGAAGGTGGCGTGTAGCTGGCACCACAATCAAGCTGTGGAAAGTCTGGCACTGGGCGCACTGCCCAAACCAGGCGTTTAGTCCCCGGCTGCTGTGTTCTCACCGCCGCAGTGTCTTTGGCGCGCAGGAGCTCGCGGCTTGTTGCGCTAGTTGTCAGAGTGCAGCCCCTCTTGATCCACTGCAGCTACGTGCCCGCGCCGCCTGTATTCTTCGTCCCGCTCCACCGCCGGCCAGCAGCGATCCACCTGTAGTGCGAGCGGTCAGGTGGAAGGTCTGCAGGCGAGCACTCCGCCAATGTGTCCCTCGCTCCGGCTGGTGTTCACGGTAGGAGATAGTCACCTTGATGTAGGTAATCGTCTGCGGCGCCGTGCAGGGAATTATAGGCAGGAGCGGAGTTTTCCGACCGCTGGGAGCCGTGAGGTGGTAACACTCCCTTTAGGATCGCAGCCAACCGTGCGGGTGCGGGGCCCCAAGATGGCCCACTGCGAGGCAAGCTCTCGGGGTAAAACCACCCTCCTTGCCCCACGGGATTGGGTAAATGGCTCCACTGGGGGGACCCCGGATCGGGGCTCCTCTAAAGCCGTGTGTGACAGTTTCTGGGCTGGTTGCAATGGTCGGTGTCCCGTTTTTAGGAGCTGGTCCGCGGGAGCTTGTTTAAAATGCGGCCACGTTCAGTAGCTCCGACCCCGGAAGTCCCCACCATCTTTCTTAAAGTTATAGCTTCCCTTACTAGTGTGATTTTTTTTCTTTTTATTTAAAGGGAAAAGAAGAAAAAGTACATGTTACAGTTATAAAATGATGAAATACATTAATTTTAGAAAACCCTCTTTTTTGTAAAGGGATAAAAATATGTCGGGGGAAAAAAATGGCTGTCCGGCTCCTTCCATATCAGGAACCCATCCCTGAATTTAAGCATTAGGATGGGCTCTGTGAGATACTTCTTGTTTAGGCTGACTGGCATAACTGAGCATGTGTGCTGTGCTTAGTCAGCCTGACAGTGTTGTGAGGGACAGCTCAGTAGTGTAGATAGGAGTATCTTACTGCTCCGAGTCATCCTGTCTTCTCAGAAGAGGTTCCATGTGCAGCAGCTTTAAAACACTAATTACTAAGAAAAAGTCACTTTAAGAAGTCGACAAGGGGGAGGCAGCAGGCGCTGGGGTTCATTCCACTGCGGCAACTTTGAATTTTTAGGGGTCCTCCTAAACCATTCCCCGCCTCCCACTCTATGTCCTCCCCTTGCCCCCCAGAGAAGTCCTCTGATTTTCAGTGCTGCCTTAAATGACTGCAGGGTGTGAGCCCTCGACCAGATACAGAGCACATGAGCGAGAGCAGGAAAGTGAGACTAAAAGGGTGCGTTCACACCGCAAGGGACAAATACTGGTCGGTTTATCGGACCGGTATTTGCCCGGTTTGTGTGCCGCCCGGGGGGGGAGGGGGCACGGCTTTTTTCCCCGGGTAGTGTGGGGACTGTTTCACGGGTTTTCCATAGCGCCCCGTTGTCAATATTTTGCCCGGTTTTTGAGGTCTGCAAAACCCCCAAAAACCCTTGAAAACCGGCCGAAAAAACCCCTGCCGGGGGACATGCCCTAGGCTTAAAACCATGTTTTTTGAAAATTTTTTTCGTCTGTAAAACATACCCAAACACAACCAAACGTGGTAGTGTTTGGATACATTTTTGGGACGCAACCGCACCATATTTTAAAATGGTTTGAAAACTTAAAAAGGATTAAAATTAAAATTCAGTGCTTTGATCAGCTCTGCTTAACGCATCACAAAGACTTGTTTTCTGAAACCGTAAGTTTTTTGATTGATAATAGTTGTCTTTGGGGAACTTTTGTTGAAACGTTTTTGGGCCCGATCTAAAAAAATCCTTAAAAATCCCCTGAGAATTCTTCTAGGTTGGGGTTAAGCTGGTTGGGCCCCATTTGTGACCCTGTTGTAAAGTATCTGTTGGGAATCTGAAAAAGGAATCGGGCAGACCCTGAAAAGGCCCCATAACGGGCAACAGTGAAGCAGAGCCCATATGGACTATGTCTGCTCGTTTTTTTGAACTTAACGCTTTCTGTGCTGGAAAAAATAGTGCAGTTAGCATTTTCTGTAGGCAAGCAGCCTTTCTACTGAGCCAAAGTGGAGCTTTTTTGCAGGAAAAGATGCAGCTTTTTGGGAGGTTTCATTTTTATGGAGTTCATTGTGTGGTATAAATTACATGTTGCTGAGCTATTTTTTTCCATTTCAATTGACACAACAGTGGAAACCTAATGGACCCATGGGAGAAACCTCAGACGCAGATGTGAACCAGACCTTAAAGAGATGTTTCAAAACTACTAATAGTTTGTCAGTCCGTCAGCGACGATTTAAAAGTAAAAAACCTAAAATAATAAAATACCTTGTAAACCTGCTAATTTCAGTGTCGCAATAAGTCCTGGTGCAGCCAATTACAGTGCAACCAATCCACAGCAGTGACGTGAAGCATGAACAGTGATGTCATCAGCCGGGATCACCAGGACTGGCTGCAACCTTGTTAAAATGTTTTTTTCTTCTATTTTTAATCATCCCTACAGTTGGGTGTAGTGGGCGTGGCCTTTTTGTGAAGGGGTGTGGTTTGATAAAAAGTGTGTAGTTCATGCTAATTTTGGGGCAGCTCGCTTAGCACACCACAGCTTTTGAGCTCTCTGAAGGCCTCTTTCAAAAGTTGGCTAGTATGATATATTATTTTTTATATAAAATTATAATATATATCTATATATATATATATATATATATACACCCACATACACATAAACGACTCACAAAAAGGAAAGTAAATTTGGTTTTTGGTTGAAAGTGCAGGCTGAACATAAAATTTCTTGAATTTTTTATTAAGTGAGACCATCTCTTAATTCTAGAAAACACATTTCTAACTGTTTAATGTTACAGTACTTTTTGGACAACATGCTGATCTCTAAGAAGTAGCTTAATGGCAAAATTTAGGGGATCAATTTGAAATGGCATTTAAACAGTCCTCCGCATCATCTTGTTCACATTTTGACATCATGAGAACAAGGCAAAACATTACAAGTGATCAGCAGTACCTCGCCATTGTGAGGCTTCAAGCAGGATGCTCTCAGACAGAAGTGGCCACTGAGCTTAGAGTGCTACAGAGTGTCATCAGCAGGTTGCAACAGAGATACAAAGAGAATGGAAGAGTCACAGAAAGGCAAAGAAGTGGATGTCCTTTGGCTCCATCACACACACTGATAACCGATTCATTGTAAACAATGCCCTGCGGAACCAGATGATGAATGCCACAGAACTCCAGGCCTGTTTAAGAGAGGTGAGAGGCAACTGACTGTCACATCAGACCAACTGGCACGGGTACCTAATCAGATCACCAGGCACAATTGTGCCAATGTTTAAAAACACACACATACTGTATATACATACATACACATATCTCACTAAAGGGAGTACACCCCTCACATTTTTGTAAATATTTTATTATATCCTTTCTTTGAACTACACTAAAGATATGACACTTTAAAACAACATAGTCAGTGTATAGCTTGTATAACAGTGTAAGTTTGGTGTGTCCTCAAAATAACTCAACACACAGCCATCACAGTCTAAACCTCTGGCAACAGAAGTGAGTACAGCCCTAAGTGAAAATGGAGAAATTGTGCCCAAAGTGCCATTATTGTGTGTCACCGACATTATTTTCTAGCACTGCCTTATCTCTCTGGGGCATAGAGTTCACTAGAGCTTCACAGGTTGCAGCCATTGGAATCCTCATCTATTCCTCTAATGACACATGGAGGGGTGGATGTGAGACACCTTGCGCCCCCCACCCCCACTTGGGGACCCCCCACGATGCTAAAACAGGGTTTAGGCTGAAACAAGGCGGGACCATGTAAACTTGGCACTTTTTACCGTATTTTCATCCATACACCCAAATAGTTTGTAACTCTCACGAACAGGGCCCTCACACCTTGTTTCCTTTTTGTAATACTTTAATTGAAATGTCTGTAGTTCCCCTTTGAATTGTAAAGTGCGTGGTTTATGTTGGCGCTTTTAAAAATAAAATTTTTATTTTATGTTTGGCCCAGCCCCAGCCCCTTTAACCTCTTTTTTCTTTAGCAAGACAGGGGTCATTTTGGAGGTTTTTTGGGTCATATCAATGGAATGCTGCCCACACCCATTTCAGAAGAGAGGGATCATCTTTGCTTCTGTTGCTGACATTTGGATTCAAAAAACTGTAGCTCCCTGCCCAGGGCACTCTGCACCCCCCACACCATGACACTCCACACCGGGCTTGACTGAAAGCAAACACAAAAAATCTCATTTATCTTTGTACTCCTCCCCTGTTCTGCCACCAGGTTTGCACCATAAAACAAATAAGTTTTTCTTGGTTCATCAGACCACGGACAGGGTTCTAAAAAATTTTTGTCTTATTCTGCTTGTTTCGCAAATTTTTGTGGGCTTTTTGTGCTCTTTCTGTTTTTTTTGGGTGTCCCTGCAAACCAAAACAGTATAGCTTAATCGACATTCACTCAACTTCTTTGGGCAACCATGGGAGGGGTTGTTTTGATAAACCTGTCTTGTTAAAATCTATGTTTGGGGTGCGCTCAGTGTCAGGTGTTGCAATTTCTTTTACCTCGGCCATCTTTTGTAGAGAAACAATTCTTTTTTTCATATTTTCAGAGGTTCTTGCCATGAGGGACCATGTTGAAATTCCCTGACCAGTATGACTAGTTGAAGAGAAAACAAAAAAATTTTAAAACCCTCTTCCCCCATTCCCCCTGGACCTTGTAAAACCCAACAAATCACATACACCATGGAGGAAAATGGCAAACTGGCACAATTTGTCATTTTTCCCCCCAAAGTGTGACTACCTTTCTTGCCAGACTGTAGACATTGATCGGTTGATTAATTTTTTGTGCACATTTTATTTACACCTTCTACAAGCTGTAAATGACACTTTTCATTTTGTCAAAGTGTCATATCTTCATGTTGTTCCATGAAAAGAATAAAAACTGTTGGGGGCACAGTGGGACTATGGGAAACAGGGGGTGGGACTTTCCAGCTGAGGAGAAGCGGTTGTTTTAGGGCTTGTTTTCAAACAGCGCGCCTAGCAATGTGCTCCCCCATACCCAGGAGGAGAAAGATTTAAGTGGCGGGGTATGGAGAAAAGCTGTTATGTCCCATGGTGAGCTCAAGTTCGCTTCCAGTAAGTATGATGACTGATGACATAATAAAGTATGTCACAAATGATACAGGCATTGATGTCACATGTCACAATGCAATCACAAGACCTATCAAACGTGATCTCATTGAATTGGAGTAAGAAACTTGAAAGATAAATTGTAATAAACATAAAGGGGGGCATGTACGAAAACTGTCAAGGTCTAAGACTTTCCTTGTTACCCATAGCAACCAATCAACACTCTACTTTCATATTTTTACAGCACTATGTGAAACGAAAGAGGAGCAAAGAAAGTCATAGACCCAGAAAATTTTCATACACGAGGCCCAGAACTTTTAAACAAGCAACATGTGTATGTGCTTTGTTCTTCTTCTGTATCGGGAAACCATGGAGATTCTATAGAGGTAAAGGATCCATATGTCTACATATGTCCAGCAGGTCGGAGGTCAGCAGAGGGCATAGGGGTATCAGCATAAATCAGGGAGCCCAATTTAAAGCAAACAAAGCAATTTCCCACTCAAGTCTAGTCAAATAAGTAAATAATTTTAACATAGTCTAATCCTAAAAGGGAATCACAGGGGGTGGGGGGATTTCACCAATTTCCAATTTAACAAATTTATCAAGACAGCCACTGTAAATATTTTGCATAAAAAAGAGTAGTGTTTACAGAATTAACCAGTCCTTTATATGAAGGTTAACTAGACTTTCTTTACAAAAAAGTAAAAACCCCAGCTCCCCGAAACACAGATCCATGGTAGGAAAATGAAACTAATTAGGAAATGACTTATAAAACCAGAAAACTTAAAACAAAGTCTTCCTTCATTGAAAAGGGGCAATTAAAAGACGTCACATCAAACATAAAGGCCCGTTTATGCATTTGGGCATAAATCCTTCACATAAACATAACGTACAGCAAAAAACCAGACAAGTTACTGAGAAACTGCTTAAAAATTTCCTTTAACACAAAAAATCCAATTTTTTAAATTATTCCAGCAAAACGAGTCTATGGACACTTCAAACCTTTAAATTTTCAAAAATTAAAAATTTACATAATAATCTCTTCTATGAACCCCCAATCCAAAATGTCCACTTAGGCACGAAAAAGGCCGTAACAAATTTCCCCAGATGGATCATTTGGGCATTAAAGCCGACAAAGGCGGTTCAATTAGGGGATGAATAAATTATGTATCATGAATAGATATTAAATCTGGTATCGATATAAAAAAACTTCTTGAATCCCACTCCGATATCAAATAGAATTTGGGCCAAGCTGATAGATGAAGGAAGGACGAATGTTAACCATGGGGAATCTTAATATCTCAATGGTGTCTAAATCCAATTGCTCCATTGTAATCGGTTCCTAAAGTACATAAGCACACTAATCCTCCACCAATGCATCCCATAGTATCTGGGAAGGGTTCTTTACGTGAGGCTCCGTTGGGTTGGCTTGATTTACATTTGAAGCCATTGGTAGTCAATTTTCTGGGGTTTTTTAAAAGACACAATGAAAGTTTTGAGGTGTTTGGATATTACAGAGTGCCAGTCCTGCTATCGTTTGGTCAGTTGTGATGTTGATTTCCCCTGATTACTTCCAGACCACTGATGTCTCCATCTGGCTTTAGTTTTTTCACTTGTTTCATTTTAGCTCTTATTCTCTTGAGCTGCGGATTTTCATCAGAATGGTTACGATTTTTATCAAAATGCTCAACTTTTTTCTCTTTTTGGTAATAAATTGTGTTTACAGTTACGGGGAGTTTCAATGGGGGCATCATTTCCCTCTCCCTGTCTCATCTTGTGAATTTATGGTGGGAGGTCGTCTACATTTTTTCATACAAACCCGTTCAGTGGCGACATCCAGTGGTATGGGAGATATATTGATAAACTTGTTTTATCTGGCAGGGTTCGTATCCCATTATCCATAGCTTTGTTAAATTTTTAAACAACAATCCATTTAATTTAAAATTTACCTCATCAATCCAAGCAGAGAATGTTTCATTTTTGGATCTCAAACTGATGGGAATCCAACAAAATAAAATAAAAACCCACATGTATCGTGAAAAGATTTTGGGTAATACCATTCTTCATTATAATAGCAGTAACCTTAAACATACACTTAAATTTTCCCCAATAGGTGAGCTCACTCGCGCTAAGCGTAATTGTACCTATGACTGTGACTTCTAGCAGGAGACAATAGTCATAAAAAGCGACTTCGCTGTAGAGGCTATAAAGAGGTTCTTGAACGGGCTCATGATAAAACACGCAATAAACTCATTTTCTCATCTAAAATTATGTCCAATCGAACAATTTACCTACTCTCATTTTGAATTTCAGTGCACAGTTTTCACAAATTAAGTAAATAATTACTAGGTATCTTCCAGTCTTATCAGAGGATCAGCTACTAGATAGCTTACTCCAGAAAGGGTGTCGAATTGTCTCAAGACGTGCAAACTCACTGGGAAATATTCCCCTCTAAATTCTTTAGGTTCCAATGGAGTGGTACCATCAGGGTTACATAATGTAGGGTTTTCTTTTCAATGTGGGTCATTTCCATGCAAAACATGCCAATATGTTGAGCCCATTTCAACCTTTACTATTCATCGCTTCCAGAAAAATATCAAACAGAAATTGTAATTGAACTCAACATCATGGTCATACAAAACCCGAAAAATTTTCCCGAAAACCCCCAAACCCCAAAAAAAATGGTTAAAAACAACCTTTAACCCAAGTTACATTAAAAAGAATCCAGGGCTCCCCAGCCATCTAGGGTTTTTGAGCGAACACCGCACTTATCGTAGACCTGGTCTAATCATTGAATCAGTTGCGTGCTTTTTTTACGGGGGTTCCCCAAAAATTCAAAAGTGGTACTAGAAACCCCTAAATTTTCATAAAAAATCCCAGGAAAAACCATTTTGAAGGCGCGCAAGCTTTATTAACCAACATGAGTCCCAAAAAGTTTTCAGGCATTTGCTGTTGAAAAGTTCAAAATAAAAAATGGAGATCGGATACAAACCACGTGATCGCGAGGGCAGGAAAACCCAAATTGGATACCATTTCCTGCATCTTTTTTTAGAAACATTTTGTTCCACTTTTAAAACTCTACTAAATATTTTTTTTTCTGAATAGTGCAGGTGTGACATACTTTTTAGGTAGTCTTTTTTTTTCTTTTTTTTTAGTGGTCATTTTTTTTTAATTAGCTCGTTCACATATGTTTATTGAAATCGGCGATACTTTTTCAGGCTAAGAGTTATTTGAGGTGAGCTTTCGAGAGAACTGCTCCCTTCTCGCGATTTAACAAAAAAAATTGAAAATTCACAGACTTTTTATACACAAAAGACAGGACCTTCAAAAAACTCGAATTCTTAACAAAAAAAATGCAATGTAAGCAAAAGTTATTTAAAAACAGGTCAAGCAATCAACTATCTGGAAACTTTGAGACTGAAAGGGGGGGGTCAGTATTTCTGCGTCAAATCTCGCAGCCATCAGGCCGTGTTTTGTCCACACGTTCACACATAGTTTGACATAAACGGGGCAGAAATTTAGCCATTTTGCGAGTCTGAATTTTTGCTTTAATTTAAATTCCACCCCTTTTCTCCCCCTCTGCGCTTAAAGGTCCCATTAAAACCAAAAATTTTCAGATCTTAAATACAATGGTCATCCTGAAAAGTTTTTTTGGCCACGGGAAGACATTTTCTGCTGTTAAATAGTAAATCTATGTGATTCATGCGCTGGCTGGTCCTCCCCTGTTTCCCCCACATAAAGGCCGGGAAATCGACTTCATAAAATAATCAGATACCCCACATTGCTAACCTCAGGAAAATGCCCCCCCTATTTGGGACCTCCTAAAGAATATATAAAATTTTTTCCAAAACTCAGGCCAAGGGGGGGCCATCCCGCAGATCCCAGCTGCTTCACACCCCCCAAGATCCACAAAGAACAACCCCTGGAGGCCTATCATTTCGGGTAGGGGACTCGACAGAGAATATCTCGGGTTGGGGGGAAAAATCCCTAAAACCCCTGGTCAAGATACCCCAAATTACATCCAGGACCCAGGATCTTCTTAAAAACTCAATGCCTTGGCCCCATTCATGAGGGCCCTTTTTGGAACCAGATTGAATCCTTGTATAAAAACATCCCCAAAAGGGATGGAGTTGCAGCATGCGGACCACCTGGAGAAAAAACCCCCAAAAACCAAAAAACATATACTTTTCTACTCACCACAATTTTTTTTTAAAATTTTGGGAGGGGACCTATAAAAACAGCAAAGGGGGAAACTTCAAGGGGGTCCAGAGTGCGCCCCAGTATGCAAACCTCTTTATGGCTGAACGGGAAGGGCGTATCTACCACATCACCACCAAACCCATGATGTACCTCCTTTACATCAGAATCATTGTCATCTGGACTGCCGAGGAGGCCCTAATTAAAAATTCCATAATGATTTCAATAGTTTCCACCCCCACCATCAACCTCAAGCTTCCCTTTTCAGAGCAAAATCCATTTTCCGGGAACTACAATACACATCAAAGAACACCCTACTCCATCATGTCCCCAAAAACCCTAGACGAACGGCCTCCCTCGGGAAAAGACGTTTTTTTCCCCCAAACACAAAACAACCATTAATATAGCAGGCTATAGGGTAAAATCATATTTGCTCCAAAAAGAAACCGGGACAAACACCTCCTGGATCTAGGACAAAATTTCCCCAATTTGGGGATACAGGCCAAAAGGACGGACAATCAAAAGCAAAGCGGCGCCACAACAAACCCAGTCCCCACAAAAAAAGGCCCCAAAAGGGAAAGAACGAGTGCCCCTATTTAACCTACAACCCACAGTGGAGATCCTACGAATTTTTGCCAAGGAATTTCAACCTTGTATATAAGGCAATAATCAAAACAAAAATTTTTCCCCAAACCCCCCCTCCTTCCTTTCGGGAACCCCCAAAACCCGCGGGGATTATTGCCGGGGCCCCTGAAGGCCCCCAAAGAAAATGGGACCTCACCCTGCCCCAAAACAGGTGCAAAACCTCAGGCCATCCCGCTGCTGACAGTGACCTTCCCACATCACAGCGGGGACAGAACTAGGGGGGCATTTTCCTGCAGGTTAGCAAATTGGGGTTTTTGAAATTTTTGTATCAAGTCCCACACAGGGCCCTTATTGGGGGAAACAGGGGAAGACCCCAGGCATGAAAATCACAAGATTACTATTTAAAACAGCAGAAATGATCTTCCGGGCAAAAAATTCTCCAAGATACCATTGTATTGAAGACTAAAAATTTTGGTTTTAATGGACACTTTAAGCGCGAGGGAGAGAAAGGGGTGGGGTTTTAAATTTAAGCAAAAAATTTTTAGACTCTGCAAAATGGGCTAAATATTCTGCCAGCTTTATGTCAAATATGTGTGAATGTATGGCACAAATCACCCTATGGCCCCAGATAAACGCAGAAATCTGACCTCCTTGAAAGCCTCACAAGTTTTCCCGAAAATTGATTTCTTTACCTGTTTAAATAACTTTCTCTTTTATTGATTTTTTATGTAAAATTCGAAGTTTCTTTGAATCCTGTCTTTTTGTGTATAAAAAGTCTGGAATTTTAATTTCTTGTATAACATCATGTTGAAGAAGGGAGCTAGTTTTTCTTTAAAGTCACCATCAATAACTCATTACCTAAAAATTGCCCGATTTCTTCAAATCTTCTAACTTTTTATGACTAACACGGTACAAATTATACTACTACAAAAATTTTGTTAAAATTTTGGCCACTTATGAACCGTTAGGTCTAAAAATCATTTTCTTGCCCCCAGTAACCTGTGGGGGGGGGCAAAAAATGAGTTTTAACTAAACAGGTTCATACGGGCCCTTATCTGTTTTTTTTTTTTTTTTTGGGTTTGGGATGCTGTTCCTAGCATCGTGTTTTTTAACAATGTCTCGTCTCTAACACCAAAAAAAAAATTTTATTCGCTCTCCCCCTTAAAGCTTTTTAAGGGGTATAATCTTTTGCTCCTCGTCGTTCCGCACGGAAAGACCGTCGGGGAATGGGTAGCATGTAACTCCAATCCAAAAAATAAAATTTCCACGTGATAGAGTAAAAGCAGGGCAAAATTTTATTGGTAAACCATATGCGCCTTTGGCAAACAGCTAAAAAAACAGGGTTTTTAAATTAAAAACAACGCTTAATTTCGAATCCCCCTTTATTCTTGATCACAACTTACTAATTCCCCCACTGTATTTTTTAAAAGCAATAGAGTTAAATTTATTGGTTCTAACCTTTGTGACTCACTTCCCCAAAAAAAAAAAAACTCGGCAAGCAAAAAAATATATCAAAAATATATTACCAGTACACACTTAAAAAATTTTAACCTTTCAACTGGATACATAGGGCGACATGTATGAACGGCTTTTCACCCCATTTCCCGCGTATCCCGCCCTCACAGGCCCAAATCCCCTGTTGGACGCAGCGATGCGATGTTAGGCGCAGCGTTCGCCACTTTCTGCTGCGGCTCGCATGAAGCGGTGGGTAATTGGCGCGGTGTAGGCGTTCTGGGGCGGGACGCGGCGCCCGAGAACTCCCGAGGCAGACACGCGGTCGGCAAAGCGAAGCACAATGCCCTCGCAGTTTGAAGCAACTGGGGATTCTGGTCTAAATGATCCGGCGGAGGCGAATTTCAGCGAGAACGGGAAAAATCGAGGAAACATAGAAGATCGCAACAGAAATCTCGGCGCTCAGCTCCCTGCAGGAGGGGTATAACCCCAAAAAACGCCCTTTTTAAGGCGTAAAACATTCTCAGAAACGAGTCCAACCCAAAATAAAAAATAAATTAAAAAAATCCCTTTTCCAAAAAAAATTTAAAGGCGCTGCATAGGAATTTGGGTGTTGGAAATTGCCGGGGGAATACAGTAATTTTAAATTTTGTAAGTATTCTCATTTGGTGGCAAAACCGCCAATTAAATAGGGGCGACATGGCCCATTTTAAAATATGGAGGAGAATTGACCAATCAAAAAGGAGTGACAGTAACCATAAAACATGGAGAACTATTTACCAAACAAAACAAAGGCGGACAGTTCAAAATACGTAAAAATACAGAAAAAGCTGATTGGGTTGAGCTAGGGGGGCTTGGCTATTCGGCCAATCAGAATAGGACGACAGTGGCCCCTTCTAACCTATGGGAGTATTGACCAATCAAATAGGAGCGACAGGGACCCCTTCAACCCATGGAGAAATATTGACCAATCATATTCAAGGGAGGGCAGTTAAAATACGTAAAAAAGGGAAAAAGGCTATTGGTTACTAGCGGGGGCTTGGCTATCCCGGCCCAAAACAAGCGCGGCACTTCCTCAAAAGTTTATGGGAAAAAAACTGCGACGACCTGTTTGTGATTGGCTAAGTGAAAAGAGGCGCGGGTTTTTTGGACCAATGGGAGAGTGAGCGACGCTCTTATGGGTTTTCTAATGCAATCTGGAATAAAACTAAAGAAAAGAAAAGAAAAAATATTAATTCAATAAAATCATGTTTATTTCTTTATTTTTGTTACACCCATACTATTGATCCTTGGCTAATGAAAATAAAGAAATAAAAATGATTTTATTGAATTAATTTTTTTTTTCTTTACACCAATATTATTGTTCATTTTATCTACACATCGGTACAACTTCTGCAGTCTTATCATTTGATTTCGGCCATGTACAGTTTTATTCCAGATTGCATTAGAAAAACCCAAAAAAAGCGTCGCTCACCCCTTTCCCCTTTTGGTCCAAATAACCGCGCCTCTTTTAATTAGCCAAAACACAAACAGAGCTTGCTCTGCATTTCTTTTCCCCATAGAACTCTATGAGAAAGTAGCTCGCGCTCTGATTGACCGGGATAGCCAAGCCCCCGCTAGCTCAACCAATCAGCTCTTTTCTGCCTTTTTACTGTATTTTTGACCTGTCCCGCCTTTTAATATGAAATTTGGGCAAATATTTCTCCATAGGTTAGAATGGCTCCCTGTCGCTCCTATTCTGATTGGTCAATACTCCTCCATAGGTTAGAATGGGCCACTGTCGCTCCTATTCTGATTGGCTGGTTTATGCCGACCAATCAGAAGAGCTTACAGAATTTGAATTACTGTATTTCCCGGCAATTCTATATATTGCAATTCCTTATGTAGCGCCGGTCTCGGCGACAAACGCGTGGTTAGGGATTTAACTGATTTATTTTTAGAGAAGGTTTCAGCTCTTTATCTGAGAATGTTTTACACTTAATAAAAATTATTTTTTTTAATCATACTCCATGCCGCACGACGCTGAGCGCCGAGATTGCATTGCGCCGATCTCTCAATAGACTACAATGGGAGAAGTAGCTTGCACTCTGATTGGCTGGGATAGCCAAGCCCCCGCCAGTTCAACCCAATCAGCTTTTTCTGCTTTTTACTGTTATTTTGAAACGGGTCCCGCCTTTGATTTTCATTGGTCATTTCTCCATAGGTGAGAATGGTTCACTGTCGCTCCTATTCTGATTGGCTGGTTTATGCCGACTAATGAGAAGTGCTTTCAGAATTTGAATTACTGTATTTCCCGGCAATTTCCAATATCCTATTTCCCAAAAGTAGCGCCGTTCTAGATTTTTGGAAAGTGATTTTATTTTTTTTTTTTAAATTTTTTTTGTAGGTTTCAGCTCTTTTTCAGAGAATGTTTTACGCCTTTATTGGCGATTTTTTTGATTCATACTCCGCATGGACATGTTTAATGATTTCTCGCTGTTTTCCAGCCTGTCTCGAATCGGAATAGATGTTCGGCGCAGTCCCGCACTGCGCCCCACACACTGGTGAGGCGCAGCGGCTTTACACCGCATGTATGAGTGCACCTCCTCGGACGGCGAATCTTAGGCGCAGCGCCGCACTGCACCTAAGCCCGCCCCCTGGGGCCCCCACCCCCAAATGGCGAGGCGCGGCGGACTTTTCATGGTATATATGAGTGGGCCCCAGCGCCGAAATAAATCAGGCGCAGCTTTCACTTAAAATCGGGTGAAAAGGTGCGCTCCGACACGGCGAGATTCATACATGTCACCCATAATATTTATATCTAATAGATGTATGTAAGATCTGTCCTATAGTTGAGGCCTGCAGAGGTCCTAGTCTTGATTGAAGCCAAAAGGCTTTTTAGTTTCCTTACTGCCTTAACCCAAGCCTCCACCTCTGTTCAGGTCTATTACCTCTCTCAATGCCGTAATAGATAAACGTATCCATGGAACCTGCGTGTTCTTCAACAAAATGTTTGACCGCTCCAGATAAGTTAGTTTTTTTATGCCTGAAATGTGTTCAGCTTTTCTATTCTTGATTTTTCTGATGGCACTACCCACATAGTATTTTCTACATTGCATACAACTTATGACGTAAACCATGTGATCCTTTTTGCAATTAAGGAACATTTTTATAAGATAATTCTTTACACCTTCCCTGTCCCCCCAAAAAAAAAAAGTTTTTTTTTAGTAAATTGGCAGACAGTACATCAAACCCTGCAACATGGAAAGAAAACCTTTTTGGGCAAACCACCCATTAAAGCTTTTTTTAAGTGTTTTGAAAATACTAGGGGTACCACATTGCCTATGGTTCTCCCACATTTTTGGACACACCGTATGTCTTCATCCACTAACCTAGCTAGAGTCGGATCTTATCTCAAAATACTAAGATTCCTATAAAAGATGTTTTTTATTTCACAAAAATTCTTGCTATATTTTGTGGGAAACACTATGTTGTTCCTTCCTTTTTTATCTTTAGCTTTTTCTAATAGTTGTAATTGTAAAGTTTCCTTAACTCTAGCTTTCGCTATCTTAGGTACCTCTTCTTTGTAGCCACGTTCCTTTAATCTTTTGTCAATCTCACTTTGTTCTCGATAGTAATCAATTTCCGAGTTACGTACCCTCCTAGCGCTTATGTACTCCCCTGATGGGATGGATGCAATAATTTTATTTGAGTGACAGCTATTTGCCTTCAGAATTGTGTTGCTGAATAGGTTTAGGATAGAGCGAACGTAATAACTTGTTTCCTTTCGATATCGCCACGTAGTTTTACATCCAAGAATGGTATTTCTATTTTGTTCCAATTTCCTGTAAATTTAAGATTAATAGAATTAGTGTTGACGTACTGTTTAATCCCTTTCAGGAATAGGACCGTGGTCCCATACGTCCTGATGCTGGTAAGCGGCCGGTAAATGGTCGGGTGTTAGAGGCTAATTGCAGGTAACACCTGGCAGTTACAGCGCGCGGGGCAGCACCGCCCGCCCATGCTGTTTAAACCTTTAGACACTGCTCCAAGATGGCCGCGGTGTCTAAATGAATGAGAAACGGTGCCGTGCACTGTACTTCACTGCGATCGGAGCCCCTGCAGCGACATTGCGGGGGTCTGATCACCTAAACTTTGATTTGCGGCCCAATTGTGGTGAAGCGCCCTAGGGGGACTGAAAGTTAAAGAAAAAAAAAATTGTTTTAAAGTGTAATAAAAATGATAAAGTATTAAAAGTTCAAATCAATCCCATTTTACAAATAAAAAAAATAATGTAATAAAAAAGTTACACATATTTGGTATCGCCACGTCCGAAAAGTCAGATTTATTAAAACATAACATAATTTATCCCATATGCTGAACACCGTAGAGGCAAAAAAAATTCCAAACGGTAAAATTGCAGTTTTTTGGTCATTTCATTCCTAAATAAATAAATAGTGATCAAAAAAGTCCCATGCATTCCCTAACTACTAGTAATAAAAAATTACACGTCGCCCGCAAAAATACACCCTCATTGACCGTCTGTAGGTGGTTTGTAAAAAAAGTTATTGGTACGCCAAAATGGCACCACGGCGCCAAAATTTCAAAGACAGAAAGTGTTTGGAATTTTTCCACGGTACCAAAACATAGTGGAAACCATACATATTTGGTATTGGCGGATGCGTATCAACCTGTAGAATACAGATAACACATAATTTTTACTGAATAACGACTGGTGTAAAAAAAAATCTCCCGCAAACATGGCGCAAGTATTTTTTTTTTAAATTTTGCCGCACTTAGAATTTTTTTTGCCATTCCCCAGTATATTCTATGGTAATTTGAATAACAACACTGGAAGACAGTACATCTTGTCCCGCCCTCATATGTCTAATGTTGGTTGAAAAATAAATAATGGTATAGCTTTCGGAAGGCAAGGAGGAAAAGAATTAGAGCATATTATTTGGACCGTCCTTCAGGAAGGGGTTAGAGGTCATGTATGGACTCTAATTGGGACCCAGAGAGCAAGAGGTCTTGCAATGTAGGCACCCATACCATAGTATGTCATTTATGTAAGGATTGTTCTCACAAAAAAATGGTATGGTGCTCCCTCCACGCATAATGAGGTTGAATGGAAGGTGAATCAGTGTTCCATAGGGGCCCCAACCAATTGCAGAAATAATCATCATAAAATTATAAAATATTTATGAGGTGCAGGAACTCTTTAGCTATTTCAATGGAAATTATTGTAGGACTCACTACGTCAAATTTTACCCGCAAAAAACCTTTGCCATCGAAAATTAGAGAAAGTTTGCAATACGCTTTGTATCTCTAATTCCCCTGATTTTGGGGACGGGGGGTTGTAATAAAAAGGTGTGTTGACCCAGACCTAAATCGTTCCCCCACAGAATTATTACCTGAGATTTAGGTCTCGTTTTGGTGGAAAATCTTCCTTTTTCTTTTTTACACCATAAAATATTGGATAGTGGTTGTCTTTTAAAGCAAAACTCCTAAAAACCTCAATATTGAACAGATCTTAAAAACTATTTTGATATAATATTATGTATCCATGTTGATTCAGATTTAAAGGGCTTTTGCCACAATCTAATTTGACGTGGGGTCCCCAAAATGGGTATTTAATCCTTTTTAAATATATGTCATTAAAAAAAAGTGAAACAGTGAGGCTACAGCCTTGTTACTCCCCTTGGTTTCCTGACAGTTTTCATTAGATGACCCGGGGCTGATCTGGGCCCTAATTTTCTGTTTGCACTCTTACTGATGGCAGAACATGAAGGGGGGCTTTGAAGGGCTGAGGAGAAAGATTCTTTGTCTTTTGTATAGAGAATCCACTGGTTGTAATGTAATTATCTTAGTAAACATGCAGACGCTCCCTGAAACACTGCTCAGCCCCACTCCCTGCTGAGCTTATCTTCTCTCCTGAGCACAGAAGAGGGAGAAATAAAACGCATATAGCTTGTGCACAATATAGTTCTCCTCTGTGGATTAGCCAAACAATGTTCGCTCAAATACAAAGACTGAGTATTCAGGAACTTTGCATGGGAGGTGAGTATGACACAGAGAGGAGGTACTTTTTTTTAAACACAGAAACACAACGCCCCTTTTTCAAGCGTCAAGGGGGGAGTATCAGCCTATTAGGTAAGGAACTCACTCCTTGGCAAAACCCCTTTAAGTGCGTATATGATAATATATTAGTGATGTATTTGATTGCTATGTCTGAGGTCTTTTTGGGAAGTGATGTCACAAAAGTGAGAACCAATGAATGTGAACTCTATTGCTTTGAAAAATGCAGTGGGGGAAGGGATAGCAAAGCTGTGATAAAGAATCAAGGGATTCGAAATGCGTAAGTGTGTTTTCCCTTTATACCTGCTTTTTAGCTGTTTCCCTAAGGCTGCATATGGATACCAATAGCATTTTTCCTGCTTTTACTCAAACTCACGCTGGAAGTTTTATCTTTTTGGATCTGTCTCTGACTAGCTTCCGGGTTTTGGTTGTTGCCATCACACGACTTTGCATGTGTTTTTTTTGGTACGATCATCTCATTCCTGTTTACTAAGAGCTTTTACTTTATTCTTCAACACTGGGTTGTCGCTACTGCTGCATCTATTGTTTCTTGAAATTTTAGGATTTTTTTTTCGGGGTTTTTTTTCAGGAGTGATGTTTTGGGTCCAGCACGCTGCTTTAAGTTTGTGGAGGCAGCATACCACTCGGTCGGCATCTGATAGGAGGAGCGGTTTTCCTACACATGCGCAGGGGGAGAGCATTTGGGATGCTAACATATGGGTATACATTTTCATGGTCGTAGCTGTACTATTAGGCTATGATTAAGAGCTTTATGCCTGAAACGCGTAAAGTGATGAGCTATGTTTTTTAATCGCTTTATCAATAAAGGAAGACTTTGATTTTAAAGATTGCTAGATCATCAAGTCACTTACCGTATAACTAGACATCCAACAGTGAGCAATCCTTTTTTTCTAGCAACCAACAGTAGCTTAGTAGGACAGGTACGGTCGGCAGAGGATGGGTATTCTCATTTACTATATTCTTAACATGAAAATGGCTTCTCTCTTGTGTGAATTCTTCGATGTTCAACAAACTTTGATTTCTTAGTAAAACATCTGCCACAAATTTTGAACATGAAAATGGCTTCTCTCCTGTTAAGTTCTTTGATGATCAACAAAGGATATGTTGCTGAGTAAAAAATTTGCCACATTCTGAATATGAAAATGGCTTCTCTCGTGTGAAATCTCTGATGTCTTTTAAGAATTGAATTTTGAGTAAACACTTGCAACATTGTAAACATGAAAATGGCTTATCTCCTGTGTGAGCTCTTTCATGTTTATTAAGATTTGATTTAGTATTAAAACATTTGACACATTATGAACATGAAAATGGCTTCTCTCCTGTGTGAATTCTTTGATGGTCAAAAAGATTTGATTTAGTAGCAAAACATTTGCCACATTCTAAACATGAAAATGGCTTCTCTCCTGTGTGAATTCTTTGATGGACAACAAGATTTATTTAGTAGCAAAACATTTGCCACATTCTAAACATGAAAATGGCTTCTCTCCTGTGTGAATTCTTTGATGGACAACAAGAGAGGATTTCTTAGTAAAACATGTGTTACATTCTGAACATGAAAATGGATTTTCTCCTGTGTGAGTTATTTGATGTGTATCAAGATCAGATTTCTTAATAAAATATTTGCCACCTTCTGAACATGAAAATGGTTTCTCTTCTGTGTGAGTTCTTTCATGTTTATAAAGAGATAATTTCTTAGTAAAACATTTGCCACATTCTGAACATGAAAATGGCTTCTCTCCTGTGTGAGTTCTTTCATGTATATTAAGACCTGTTTTCTGAGTAAAACATTTGCCACATTCTAAACATAAAAATGGTTTCTCTCCTGTGTGAGTTCTTTGATGATCATAAAGATGTGATTTCTGAGTAAAACATTTGTCACATTCTGAACATGAAAATGGCTTCTCTCCTGTGTGAGTTCTTTGATGTGTATCATGATCTGATTTCTTAATAAAATATTTGCCACATTCTGAACATGAATATGGCTTCACTCCTGTGTGAATTTTTTGATGATCAACAAGACTTGATTTCTTAGTAAAACATTTGCCACATTCTGAACATAAAAATGGCTTCTCTCCTGTGTGAGTTCGTTTATGTTGATAAAGACCTGATTTATCAGTAAAACATTTCCCACATTCTGAACAGGAAAATGGCTTCTCTCCTGTGTGAGTTATTTCATGGCGATCAAGATGTGTTTTTTGAGTAAAACATTTCCCACATTCTGAACATGAAAATGGCTTCTCTCCTGTGTGAATTCTTTCATGGTGATCAAGATGTGATTTTTGAATAAAACATTTCCCACATTCTGAACATGAAAATGGCTTCTCTCCCATGTGAGTTATTTTATGCTTACAAAGACCTGATTTATGAGCAAAACATTTCCCACATTCTGAACAGGAAAATGGCTTCTCTACTCTGTGAGTTCTTTCATGGCGATCAAGATGTGATTTTTGAGTAAAACATTTCCCACATTCTGAACATGAAAATTTGAGAGTTTTTCGAATTTCAACACCCCTTCTGTAACTTTTATTTTGCATAACAGTCTGTGGAGAATTAGAAGGTAGTATCTGCTTAAAAGAATCAGATGACATATCTTTGGTGGAAATAGGTGACTGTACATCTGAGAGAACAGCATGCTGTTCAAATGTATCTTGTGTGATAACTCCATCATTTGCTTTAAAAGCTGACAATATTAGATGTCCCTCTGAACTCCTGGTACATTCACCTGTCAAGAATAATATAGATTTTATTACTTTTATTTTTATGTAGTAGTTATATTGATATTTTATAACATTTCTATATAAATATGTCCATAAATATTGCAGGGCATGTAGCAAAATTAAATTAATCGATTACCATGGTGTAAGCAAAGCAATACTCTTACAGCAGACATCTTTGCTAGGATCATTAGATTGTAATATTTGGCCACCGGACTGTTCTTTTGCAGTTTCCTATTACTGCATAAAAGCCAGCAACTTCTTAAGTTCATGTATTAGTAGTCTGCTTATCACCACTCTATCTAGGTAAGCAAAGAATTATAGAGGGACTGTTAGGATCAGTGGAATAGGCAGCAGTCAGTTGTTACCATCAGTGGTGTGGTGAGTAGCAGTCAGGTTTTTCTAGTGTCTATCTTGTGTGCTTTGCTTATAGTGGTGGCAAGACAACTCACATGCTTTTGCAGTTCAGCATTATTAGAAGAATTGATTGCTATTTTCTCTATAAGTTCTTGGCTTGGCTGCGTGAGAGGGATTGATATCAAAAGCTCTGTTTGTCTCATGTTCAGGTCTTCTGTGTAGTCTATCAAGAAGTATGGATCTTGTCGAGTTCTGCTGTATGGGATTGCTCTGTCCAGTCTGTTGTCAGGCTGTTTCTTGGCTTGTTTGACCTAGTTTTGGACTTTGTACTTTTTGAGAACTATAGATTTAGGATTTGTCTAGTTTCTGTTGGGCCCTGCTGGACTCGCTGAATCCTAAGGTCACTTGCTGTAGTAAGGGTCAATGGTAGCTTAACCCCTTATCACTACAGCCAGTTTTAATCTTTCTGACAATTCCCCATTTTGGAAATGTGTAACTTTATGTGAGAATAACTTTTTGACACTTTTACCTATCCATGTTATTTAGAGATTGTTTTCTCGTGACACATTGTGCTTTAAGTTAGTAAGAAATTTTGTTCCATACAATCCTTGTTTATTTGTGAAAAATATCAAAATATTGTGAACATTTTTAAAATTTCGTCAGTTTCAAAGTTAAAACATTTCTACGTGTAAGACAGTTATTCCACTCAAAATAGTTTACAACTACATCTACCACATCTACTGTAGGTTGGCATAATTTTTAAACGTCTTTTTTTTTTTTTTTTTTTACAACATTAGAGGGCTTAGAAATTGAGTAGTAATTGTTCATGTTTTGTAGAAAATTTGCAACCAATCCAGTTCTGATGTAACTTTGAAGGGCCTGCATGTTAGATACTCCCATAAATGACAAAACCTTTAAAAAACTACATACATTCAAGTATTTAAAACCGCATTTAGAAAGTTTATTAACCTATTAGGTATTTCACGGAAATTAAAGGAAAGTGGAGGTGAAATTTCACTTTGTTTTGCAGATTTTGAATTTTTAGCCATTATTCACTGTAACACGGTAGATGTGACCAGGTAAATGGCCAAAAAACGTCAATTCCCCAGATTCTGCCATTTTTTAGAGATTTTCCCCTGCGTGGCCCTGGGTTTTGTTCAAACCACAGGCCTCAGAATAGGGGGAGCACCTACCGGACTTTGGGGTTCAATTTTCAATACAATTTTATTTAGGCTCCATTACAGGTTTGCGAGGTGCTAATACTTACTGAACACCCCTAAAATGACCTCATATAGAAACTAAAAACCCTTTGAGGAATAAATTAAAGGGTGTAGTGAGTATATACAACGCCACAGTGTTGTGAGGGTACAAATTTATAATTTGATACTTTTATATGACTTGAAAA
>JAODAL010031053.1:0-49020 GCA_025379985.1 Phyllomedusa bahiana | reverse complement strand
AAAGGGGACAACTGGTTCAGTGCGGGGCTTTTGCGAAGTTGTTGTGATGCTGAGCCACTATTGCCGTGAGATCCTTTTCCCACCGGGCAAAGGGGACCTTGGCGGGATCCATGGCCGGATCTTACTGTAACGGATGCGGGGTAGTGGATCGTGGACCACCGCAAGCAATGGTGTAAGCCGTACCAGGGGGGAGGATCTATGTAGAACCCGGTTTTTACCAGAGCCGCCGCAAAGCGGGATGGACTTGCTGCGGCGGGGAGAACTCCCAGGTGCCCCACTGGCGTGACTTGCTTGCGGTGGCAGCCAGGGCATTGTGTGGTACAGACTCGTGAGACGTCGGCGAAGACGGGGACAGGCAAGAGGTCTGGGCAGGCGGCAAACGTTCGTGGTCGAGAAACAGGAGCGTAAAGGTTCGGTAAAACGGAAGACAGGCTACGGGGCAGAAGACGCTTTCTCAAAAGGCAGAAAGGGGGCACTAAAGATCGGCAAAGGTGAACCGGAAGGAAGGGGGTTAAATAGGGTCACCTGCCAGCCTTTACCAATAATGGGCGTACTGGCCCTTTAAATCCCCGAGAGCCGGCGCGCGCGTGCCTAAGGCGCGGGCATGCGCATAACGGCCGGCCAGGAGGACGAGAGGACGCGGGAGCGGGGTCAGGTAAGGAGGAGGCCGGGACCCGAGCCGTGGAACTGGCAGTAGCCGCCGGAACCCGACGGGCGGCAGCACGAGTGCGCCTGCAGCCCGGGCGAGGGGCTGCGGGGCCACTCGTGACAACAACGCTTAATTAACCCCTGGATGTAAATTGCGCCATACAATTGAGCAACCACAAACTACGAGCTTTGTAGCGTGTTACAATGGCGTGTTTTTTACGCTACACAACAAGAAAAAATTGTAATTAACCTTCGCTTGTGAATTATGCTACAGGAAAAATTTTTTTTTTGGCAGTGAAAGACGGTTTATTTTAGTCACCACAGCAGAAAAACAACGCTTAATTAACCCCTGGATGTAAATTGCACAAAAGAACTAAGCAGCCAAAAATGAAGTGGTATTTGTATTGTAAAAAAAGCTGTTTCTTTAAATGAATACAACAGGAACAGGCTTAGATCACCCTTGGATATTCAATGTGCTGTGAGCAGATAGCATTAAAATGTATATGCAGCTGCAGTGGACGCACACTGGACTTCAGATCCAATATCCCACAAAATCAGAAATAGAACGTTAAGAGAAGCAGTTTCTGAGACAAGATGAGACACCCCCCAAAAATCGCTGTATAAAAATCAGTTCTTCGTGCTCGCAACCATTTTATCAATCAAAAGCACACTTCGTTCACGTGAAGTACCCCAAACTTCGACTTCGTTCAGAACCGAAGTTTTCCTGAAATTCTAAACGAATTCCACTTCGTTAGAATCAATTCGCCCATCTCTAGCAACAGCATTTCCTGATTGAAAGCTGTTTTCCTTGCCTTTGCAAAACTTCAAGCCCCAGATTTCTTTGCTGGGCTTTGTTTCTCATTCTCCATCCAACCTCTTTTATTTTATTTTAGTGCACACACCCAGTTTCCTTCCTCAAGTTGAAAGCCCTGGGAGGCAGCACCAAAGAACTGTGGTTTCAATGGCTGACCTGAAAAAGGCCAAACGCCCTTGATCACCTGATCTACTGGGCTCGACACAGAGCTGTTTCCTATGTGTCCACCCATATAGAACTACTGAGCTTCCTGTCATCAAACAGCTGATGTAGAATTGCAGGATACCCATAGAATCTTTACTGAAGGTTCATTGCAGAAGTGCTTAGCTTTAGGAGAAGTATTATTAACACTTTGGGCAACATCTATGTAACTTGGTTCCTACCCACCGGTTCTAAACATATATAGACAATAAACATTTTGGCGCATATAGTGTTATGCGCCATACTCTTTATAATAGTTTTGCACCAAACTTTGGCGCATTTTTGGCGCATTTAAAAGTGTTGTATATAGTGCAGACTGTACCAAGTTTGGCCGTTCATACATCTATAGATCAGATTGCGATATATATACACAAAAAAATGGTGCAAACATGTTCATAGATGTCACCCTTTAATTTTTTTTTCCAGGGGACAGCCGCTTTAATTTTGCACCAAACTTCTTAAAAACACTGGTATACATTGTCGTTGTGCACAAAAAGTGTGGTAAAATGCGGCAAAAGGTGTTTCATTTTGGCACAGCATGTGGCAGTGTTTCAGACATGTTTATTAGGACCTTTTTTATTATGTTAACATTTCTGTCAATGTAACTGTTTCAGGGCTTTTTTTTCCCAAGATAAGTATTTATTTTCCAAGATAAGTTTTTTATTGGCACAATTTTAGAGAAATACAGTTTTGGGGGAAATGGTTTTTAAGGCAAGTTATAAAACCAATATTTAAAGGGCTTTTGCCATGATGCAAAATTTACTGTGGAAGAGAACAGAGAGATGGACGCAGTTTTCACCGTTCTTTTATATGGCAGTTCTGAACATAACCGAGCAAGTGTGATTGGCTATATCTTAACTATATTTACTATTTTGCCATAGGAAAACTTAAACTCTATCAGTTCTCAATCTGTAAAGCACTAAAAGTTAACTTTTATTGTATATATGACACTTAACCTCAATACACACGATTTTAAAAACCTGATTTCTAACCTCTCAATATATCCCTTTCTAATTGTGAAGGAATAACTCCTCTTCTATTATCAAGTCTAGTGGAACCCCACCTTTTAGCAGGGATACCCTATATATACAGTGATTTGCTAACTCCAAAAAGGAATCCAAAACATCTTACTTGGGCAATCATCCCTAATCTAATGGGCATGAAACATATAAGGTTTCCTTGTGAGACCCTCTGCAGCGGGTAACACAGTAGAAAGAGGTAGGAAATCACAAATTAAATGTCATGCCTGACCTCCCCAACATGTTTCACCAGCTAACTGGCTTCATCAGGGAACAGAGGCCTCTGCTCCCTGCTAAAAGGTGGGGTTCCACCGGACTTGATAATAGAAAAGGAGTTATTTCTTCAAAATTAGAAAGGGATATATTGAGAGGTTAGAAATCAGGTTTTTAAAATAGTGTGTATTGTGTATTGAGGTTAAGTGTTATATATACAATAAAAGTTAAGTTTTAGTGCTTTACAGATTGAGAACTGATAGAGTTTAAGTTTGCCTATGGCAAAATAGTAAATATAGTTATTAAAAGTTACTCTTTGTTCTCTTGTTAGATTCCCATTTTTTTTTTAGACTATTTGGCTATATCTTAAAATTTTGTGGATATTATTGGGGAGAGCTGCACAAGCACAACCATCTCCCTATTTTACTGAGGCCGGTTTGTAGTGAGCTATGAGCCAGCCTCCACAGGCAAAACCCCTTTAACTAGAATTGCTGTCTTCCAAAAAATGGAATAACATTTTTTTCCCATTCTTACCATGCATTATAATTAAAGGGGTTGTCCAGTTGTATATTATATTATAAGTAAATTACTGCTGCTGAGACTGTGACAAAATTAAAAAAGACCAACTTACCTTCCCACTTTTTGAGAATACTCTAATTAGGGGGACTGGCATAGCATAGATGTTGCATGAGAAATGCGCTAACATTTTTGCATGGAAGTTACGCCAACTAATACATTGTCTAACAAAGCTAGACAAGTCTAACGCCTTACCCAAATTTTCACATAGCACTATAATAAATCTGGTACATGTTTAGACTTCCTAAGTTTACACTATCTAACTTTTAGACAGCAATAGTAAATGTGGGCCACTGTCGAGCAGGAAATAAAAGGAAAGTCCAAAATCTCATGATTTATTGCTCTTCAAATCCAGATCTTAGGGAATCCCAACAGGCCATCAAGTGAAGATTCTTTCTATGGGAAAATGACCTGCTAGGGGTCCTCAAAGGACTGGATTTGAAAGACAGTGTCCTATTTAAGCCCTTAGCAATGGAGCCAGTTTTAACCTTCCTGACACAGCCCCATCTTTGAAATCTGACTTGTCACTTTATGTAGGAATAACGTTATTATACTTTTACCTATCCATGAGGTTCATAGACCATTTTTTCATGACACTTTGGGCCATATCTATGAAAACTGTCTAGGTGTAAATTTCACTTTGTTGCCCATAGCAACCAATCAGATCACCCCTTTGATTTTATATAGTGCTCTGGAGAAATGAAAGGGGCGCTCTGATTGGTTGCAATGGGCACTATAGTGAATTTTAGACCTAGACAGTTTTCATACATGTGGTCCTTTGTGCTTTAAAATAGTAATACATTTTGGTCCATACAATCCTTGTTTGCTTGTGAAAAATATCAAAATGTCATGAAAATCTGGAAAAATTTGCCATTTTCACAGTTCAAAAAAGTCTACATGTAAGACAGATAGTTAGACCACACAAAATAGTCTATAACCAGCATAAAAACCATATGTATAATTTATATTGACATCATTTTATATATCTTTTCATTCTTTTACGACATTAGGGGGATTGGAATGTAGTCGCTATTTCTCACATTTTCAAGAACATACAGGTTTTTTAGAGACCAGCCCAGTTCTGACGTGACTTTAAGGGGTCTGTATGTTAGATACCACCATAAATTACCCCATCTACGAAACTGCCTCCCTTAAAGTATTCAAAACATTAAAAACAGCATTTGTGAAGTTGGTTAAAGGGGTTTTGCTACGATGTAATGTTAACGTGTGATCCTCCAAAATGGGTATTTAATCACTTTTCTAAATATATGTGATTACAAAAATTGCAGCCTGAGAGAACTACAGGCTGCCTTACCTGCCCTTAGTTACTTAAAAGCTTGCATTAGATACGACCAGGCAGAGTGACCGGAGGTGTTGTCTTTTGTATATAGAATCCACTAGTTGTAGTGTGATTATTTGAGTGAATATTGCACACGATCCCTTATGCATGGCTCTGTGCTCTGGCAGTCTCTCTCTCTCTCTCTCTCTCAGCTCAGCATGGCTTGTTTACTTTTGCTTCTTAGCAGATAAGGCACTTCCTGGCAAAACCCCTTTAACCCTCTCTTTTTTTGCAGATGATCAACTTTGGTTCATTTTCTTTAATGGAACACAGTATATGATAAGAGGGAAACGCAACTTAATAGTTTTTTTCACAGTTTTTCAAGCAGTGGGCTGTGAAAATGGAGAAAAACATTGTTTTTTGGGTTTCGTTTTTGTAGCGTTCGCCGTAGAGTATATATGACAAGATAACTTTACTATGCGGTTGGTACAATTCCATTAATTAAAATTGTATGTAGTTTTTTTATGTTTTATTACTTTTACACAATAGAAATGCTCTTGTTAAAAAATGTGTTTTTATGTTGTCATAACCATAGCCCTAGACATTTTTCTGCATTTGGAGCTGCTATTTTGGGGTTTATATGACGCTTTCATCACTTTTTATCCAGGGGTTTTGGGAGGTAGGATGAACAAAATGTAGCAATCCTGGTAATTTTTTTTAGTTTATTTTTTACAGAGATCGCTGTGCAGTATACATAACATGTTTTACTGCCTTCACACTGCTTTCACACAATAAAAACACTTTTATTTAAAAAAGAAAACACGCTTGTGCATCGCTATTATCTGAGAGCTATGACTTTTTTATTTTTCTGTGTACGTAGCTGTGTAGGGGCTTGTTAATGAATAGCCAGATTGGTAATAGCAATAAAATTGCAATATTGTTACAGCTTGCTGATTTTTATATACAATTTAGAAGTGTTTACAGACGATCAAGCCATCGTAGTGGTCAAGTCCTGGGACGGGGGGGGGGGGGGGGGGGTGGGTTTTAAAGTATAAAGAATAAAACAAAATTGAAATTAAAATCACATCCTTTTGCCATTTTACAAATAATAATAAAAAATACACATAATTGGTATCGCCGAATCGTTAAAAGTCTCATGTATTAAATTATACAATTTATTCCATATGCTGAACACCATTGGAAAAAACATCCAAATGTAAGAATTGCGTTTTATTGGGTCATTTCACGTCCCTCAAAAATTTGAATAAAAAGTGATCAGAAAGTTGCATCTATCCTAAATGATACCATTAAAAACTACACTTCAGCCTGCAAAAAATGCAGAATCACTCAGGTCCACAGGTGGAAGAACAAAAAAGTTATTGGTCGCACAAAATGGTGCCGCAGCGAAAAATTGAGAAATAGAGAATGTTTGTATTTTTTAACAGTACTAAAACATAATCAAAACCCTACATAATTGGTATTGCTGGAATCGTATCTACCTGCAGAATACAGAAAATACATCATTTATACTGAAGCGTGACAGCCATAAAAACAAAACCCCTGCAAACATGGAGAAAGTACTTTTTTCACATTTCACTAGACTTAGAACTTTTTTTCAGTTACCCAGTATATTCTGAAAGGTCAAATAACACCATTAAAAAGTACATCTTTTCCCGCAAAATAGAAGCCCTCATGTGGCTATGTGGATGGAAAAATAAAATAGTTATGGCTCCTTGAAGATGTGTGTGTGAGTGTGGGGAATCATAAGCCATAATATTATGACTGGCTGTCAATAAGGGGTTAAAGGGAACTGGTCAAGTGATTGTTGCTACCATATCTGAGAGCAGGATGTGAAAGAGGTGGAGAAGCCGAGCTCTTTGGGTATGTTCACACAGCATATTGCAGCGCGAATGTACGTGCCGTAATACACCCGGTGTTTTAGAAGTATGCACTGGCCAGCGTGTACTTCTGAAGTGCTGACAGCCAGCTCCCATGGACATTCACTTTCCCCCCGTATGTAAGCGCCGCAAAATAACATGTCAATTCTTTTCCCCAGCATGTATTGTATTCCTGGGAACACGTTGGTTAATCTTTGAATTACCCTATTTGTGGCATGTAATTCAGTGTATTGCAGCACAATTAGGTGCCAAATTACGCCCCACAAATACGCCATGTAAACATAGCATATGAAAGGACTCCTTAAAAGACAGTGGAGGTCCTGCTTATCCCACCCACATACAGTGAGTGACAGCTTTCCCTGTATCAGTGTGTACAAAGCAAACTGTCAATCACTGTATGTGGGCAGGGTCAGCAGAACTTTCAGTTTCACTTTTACCATTGAATCTGCATTTTACTCAGAAATTCAGCATCAAATCAGATAAACCTATATATCACAGAGCACAGCTTCTCTATCACATCCTGCTCTCAGATGGGACAACATAAAACACCTTTTATGTCAGTTCTTTGTAGTGGAAAGAAAAACAACACTATTCACTATACATAACAATACAGCTCCTCTGCTGTTCCCAGGTCTCGTGAGGAGGGGACAGAAGGGTTCTCTTTCTGAACACTGTATTGGTCTAAAGACATTTTGCTATTTATTAGCTTCCATTAGTTGCAGCTTCAACGCTGTACACAAACTCTGTAGCACTGTCTAAATAGAGAATACAGGAAGGAGTTGCAACTAAGGAGCTGTTTCCAATGTGGCCACCTCAGCGAAGTTTTAAAAAAAATAAATATTGACAATATTTATTTAAAAAACAACAACAAACACATTTCTCTTTTTTTTTCAGTTTTACATTTGATTAATGAAACTAAAATTAAATACATGAGATATTTTTGTACCAACTTGTAGCAATAATTGACAATGTGTGCTTTGTCATTGCTAGATACTTCACTTCGTTACATTTGGGGATTCACTTATTCTTTTTTTTTTACACACAACACCTGAATCTTTCCTTTCTTAAAACTTCAGACTAGCATTCCAGAGAGCAGTGGTCAAATTCAACTTACATTCACCCACAATTTCACTAGATCTTGTCTGATGTGTCTACAGGGTATGCTATAGAGAAAAAACCTTAGAGCTTATTATTGTTCCTTAAATCCACCACCGGACACATATCACTATGTAGCAGAGTTTTGGAATTAGCATTAGCCTCAGGGTTTCATCCCTTAAGGTATGTTTCAGTTTACAAGCAAATAGAGAAAACCTAGTTATTCCTGTGCAGAACAAACCTTAATAGAACTGACAGGATTACAACGTATCTGCTGCCTGACCACAGAATGACAGATGGTTAAAATATAATGACCTTCAATTCTTCTGCTTCAATGTCAGTAGAAGGATTTGTATTGTCTATGTTCTTCTATAAAATAATATAGTTATATGTATATTCATTGTATCATACTATATGTAGCTAATCTACCTGTCTGTCTAGTATTTGTGCAAGGCTTAATTTTTATAGCTGTGATTTTTTAGATTTTGAATGCCATTGAAAATAATAAAAACCTAGGAGGTGTAATTTGCATTCTGAGCTCCCAAAATGCATGTGGGTTGTTTGTAGGTCCCTTTAATATAAGAGTTCTTTACTTTTGCATCTAAATAAAGTAAGCAAAAAGAGCACAAGGGTGTAAACAGAATAAAGCTTGTGGGGCTAGCTATCATACCAGGGGTTTGGTAACCTTTAGGCATAGGCGTAACTTTGGTTCAAAAAGTAGGGGGGGGGGCAATTTTCCCTCACCTTCCCTTCCTACCTTTCTCTTGCTCACTACCTTCTTCTTTCTCCCTTCCTCCCTCTCTCTCTCTCTCTCTCTCTCCCTCTCCCTCTCCCCCTCCCCCTCCCCCTCCTTTTCCCTTCCTTTCCTTCCCTCCTTTCCCTGCAGCAAAGCAGTCCTCTCTAACCCAGGAGGGTTAGAGAGGACTAAGAGGTCTGGGGGACCGCGGTGAGCTCCCCCAGCGGGTCCGGGCAGAGCCAGTGTGACAACCCCTGTTGGTGCAAATGGTAAGGTAGTATCATGCGTGGTACTCATGATACTAAGTTTTACAATTTCCTGCAATCCAATAGAAGTGGCCATCAGACACATATTTAGATTTACCTGTTATAGGCGTCGCAACATTCTATGGTGGTTCTAATATATAGACTATCAAATTATACACATTTATGCTATTTTGATAGTAAATATTTTGTCGTTGCTGTTGCTAACCTAATACTACAGTTTGATAATTACTGAAGATTAGGGCCAGACTTGGTCTAAAAAGCAGCTGACAATGAAGCCGAACCAGCCCACCAACAATATTTCCCCCTCTACATGGAAATAAAAAAAGTTGCACAATTCAGCACGTTTCTCTTAACCTCCCAATCTTCCATCACTACTCCATTAAATTTGTAATACAAACAACAGAATGGGAAAAAATAAAAGAACCCAACCTCACTGAACCCCTAGGAATCACTTATGTCCCAAAAATTTATTTTATTGCATAGCATATACCAGAAATGACATCAATCATTGCACCCCAGAAA
The DNA here is from genome assembly GCA_025379985.1 of Phyllomedusa bahiana. Lineage (NCBI taxonomy): Eukaryota > Metazoa > Chordata > Amphibia > Anura > Hylidae > Phyllomedusa > Phyllomedusa bahiana. The sequence continues at coordinate 39,753 of JAODAL010031053.1, read as the reverse complement.
TTAATTATATGACACCTGGTAGCCACAGAAATTACATTAATAACTGCATCTTAGAAATTAATTGCACATTGTACTCAAGATATAATATTATTCACTGTACCTCAAAAATTTATTTTATTGCACACTGAACCTGTCACGTCAAGGGGGGTACAGTGAGCCCTGACTGGAACCCAGCCCACTGTCCCTGCCTGCTTGACGTGCTGCCCTAGGCGGCAGACGGCAACTGGGCGACAGTCCCTGCGCTGCTAAAGTGCTGGGGCCGTCAGAAGGAAGAATAGTCAGACAGTCCGGGTCAATACCAAAACAGGAACGCCAAGGCCATAAATCAGAACCAGAGGGATAAACGTAAACAAGCCGGGGTCAAAAGCCAAACGGGAGCGAGGTGCAAAATCAGAAGACAAGCCGGGGTCAGGAGAACAAGCCGAGGTCAGGTACACAGGTAAGCAGACAATAAACAATAACACAAGTAGCAAGGCAGCCAGGAGAATATCGCAGGCGCAGCACTCAGCTAGCAGGGAGTTTAAATGTGTTTCCTGGACACCGCCCCTGTAGCTGATTGGAGGGGCCTCCGGGTCCTCCCATTGGTTGGTGCAACACGCCCCCTGTCAGGAGTGGCTAGACCTCTGTCACTCACACAGCTCCTAGCAGACTGTCTATCAGGGTGGGGTCGCTGATCAGCTGCTGCAGACTCTTCTTCCCTGCAAGCCGAGCGCTGCCCAGCCCTGACAGAACCCTAGAAATGAATAACATTACTCACTGTACCTCAAAGATTACATTACACACTGTACCCCAGAGATTACCACATTACACACCGTAACCCAGAGATTACATTACATTACTCACTGTACCCCAATGATTAGATTACATGCCGTATCCCAGAGATTAGATTACAGACTGTACCCTAGAGATTAGATTACACACCGTACCCCAGAGATTACTACATTGCACACTGTACCCCAGCGATTACAGTACACACTGTACAACAGAGATTATATTACACCATACCCCATAGATTATTACATTACACACAGTACCCCAGAGACTAATTACATTAGACAAGGTACCCCAGAAATTGTGTGTGTATATATACATATATTGAACACAGACATATTACACACTTAGGGTGAGTTCACATGACAGTTTTCTGGCACTGACAGTGTCGTTTGCTTGTTGGAAATTCGGCGCTTGCAAACGCAGAATTCCGATGAGCAAACGACCCAGACTGCCCGAGGCAGATTTCTCCCTCCTATCCATTAGTGCTGTTAGAATTCTTTGTAGGCACTGACAGTATACACTGAAAATATTCAAGTAAAATCAGTGCCAGCTAAGTGACGACACTGATTTTACATAGGATATAATGTTAAGCAGTTTCCTGTCGGATTGGACGCCAGTTCTGAGGCAGATCCAGCACTAAAACCATCCCAGAATCAGCATTCATCTCTTTCAAGTTAACGTACCCTTCCGCATACTGTGCACTCTTCTATATGTCGGGTGTTTTAGGAGTATGCACTGGCCCCATTCACTTTCATTGTCCCCGGTAAATAAGTGCAGGGAAGAAGTGACATGCCACTTCTTTCTCCCGCCATGCAGTACGTGTTGGGGAAAACAGAAGTTAATCATATCTCTCTATGAGAACTATGAATTACCGTACTTACAGTCCATACTTCGGGGCGTCTTGCAGCACAATTACACCCAGAAGTACGAATCACAAAGAAGGGCATGTGAACATACCCTTATATGCACGCTGGACACATGTAAACACACACACACACACATACACACACATATATATATATATATATATATTTATATATATACATATATATTTACACTAGACACATGGTTGTACATACAGTATATACCCATCTCACATATACAGTACATACTCTACTCACATGCACACACAACGCCTAACACCCTTGTCCCTCCTTACCTGTCCCCTGTAGTCTGGTGCAGTCGGCAACTTCTTCCTCCCACTAAAGACAGGGGAGGCAGGGGGCCACTGATTCATTCGGCAGGAGTTTCTCTTCTTCTCTGATGAGGGCTGAGCATAGTGGAAGTGGTACATGAGGTTAGGGAACGATTGGCAGCATTCTGATTGGTGAAGCGGCCCCTGCTGACTCCTGCTCTACCAATCAGCACTGCTCTCAGGCCAGAGGTCTGTGCCTAGACACTAGCAAGGATCACACCAGTGGTCCGTGAGAAAGTACGGCTATGTCTACATGGCAATTGTAAAATACTGTCAGTTTCAGTTATAGATCCGACGGTATTTTACCATCATTTACCACATTTTTTGGCATGGATTTCGCGGTCAGTTTTCGTCCGGCCCTTTAACATTGAACCTTACTAAAATCTGTTGTAACATGTTCTAAGCTCTTTCGAGACTGGCGTTTTTTAAATCTGGCACAAGAAAATCTGGGCTGTGTAGACTACAGCTCAGATTATCTATTGAGGTCTATGTTTACAGTCAGATTTTTGCAGATTCTAAATGCAAAATCCGCTTCAAAATCCGACCAGAACCCAGTGCTGTGTAGATGAGGCCTAAGGGTATGTTCAGATGACAGAATTCAGCATTGAAAATGTCAGTGCCGAATCTGCATTGTATCCTCATTGGAAATTCTGCGCTTGTAAAGTGCAGAATTCAGATGTGGATATAACGCTGATTTTCCATGGTAGATTTCCTGCCACCTTTATGCAATTATGTGTGGACCGACTCCACCTCAAAGAACTAACATGACAAGAATTCAGCACTGAGGAAAATCGTGTGAACCATGACACTAATTTTTCATAGAGTATAATGGAAGTTGAAAAACCATCAGATTGGATGCTGATTGTGAGGCAGATTCAATGCTAAATCCACTCCAGAACCAGTATCCAAATCCATCGTGCGAACTTAACCTAAGAGGCCAAAGAAGTGACTGGTGCTTGAGAACAAGCAGTTCCCATGAAGCTACTGTGTAACAGTGTATGCTGACATGCAAGATGGTTCCTTGAAAATGAAGCCCATATAGGGTGTCACTTGGAAATCGTCATAGTACTTAAAAAGCTAGTGAATATCATACTTGCCAACTCTCCTAGATTGAGTGGGAGAATCCCACAAATAGGTAAGACCTCCCACAGTCATACTTCTTTAAGACACCACTGATGGCAATGGGCTGCTCCTACAGCTAGAATATAAAGTGTAGCTGCAGGCACGCATGGTCTTTTCTGCATGTGCATGGCACCAGAGGGGAGAGAAAAGGTGAGTATGGCTCCACTACCCTACCTAGCCCCTGCTTGCTGATGCTTTTACCCAGCTTTCTCGGCAGCTGCAGACTAATACTATCAGGATGGGAAGGTCCAAAGATATTAGTATCCCACCCTAAATTACCAGTCTGCAGCCACCCCAGAAGCAGACCATTACATTAAATGCTCCTCTTCTGACAGTAACCCTAGTACCCCTGGTGCCTTTGATACTGGGGCCATACTGACAGATCTGGGTCTCATCTTCTGGGGGTACAAGGGAAAGAGTTCAGGCTACCCAATATCCTAAGGGGTAAGGCAGTTTCTAGCACAATCTCCTTTAGGATGGTCCTCTACCCTATCTCCCTGCCATTCCCTACTGTTGTGCCAATACAAAATAAAACCTCCACCTATCACTCCATAACAACCTCACCTCCACCTATGAACCCATAAATCCCCACCTCTATCTATCATCCTATAATCTCCCACCTTCACCTATGACCCCATGCGGAATTTGTACAGAGGTGGACAGTGCAACACCATTCAATAAGCTATATTCCAGAGCCATTACACAGTTGTGTGCAGTTGTGTTATAAATTGGGTGTGGTTTATACAAATTCTGGGCAGCTCTAAATCTCCCTGAAGGGCAATTTGAAAAGTTTGAAAGTATGGTAAATAGGAAAAATTATTTTGCAAGAAAGATAGTTGCTGTATATTGAGTAGAACATCATTATAATCCAACAAGTTAACAAATTGTTAGGTAATCCTATGGCCTGGGAGATGTCTATGCAGTGAAACTCAGGCTGACAAAGTGCATGTGCTGTAAATGGAGAAGAAAAGATTGTTTCTACAGTAGCCATGCTAGTAAAATTGATTCAGGGACCCCTTATCCTGTAATTCAGGAACTGTGCAAGTTAAGTAAATATAAAGTAACTGCCAAGTTGAATTGTGTGTTGCTGTGCACAGTTGTAGTGGTACCCTTAAGAGGCAGCAGTACTGTCAGAGACTGTGGACTTGGACTGTGATTAGCATTTAAGCTAGGCACTTGCAACTGGGCTTGTCCAGGTGATACTAAATAGGTTGTGTCTTAGCCATGACTTAGACAAGTTGCTGGTGCAAGCCTGCTCATAATGCCTAGCCGGGGAGTTCTCTTCCAGTAATGTGGAAGGCTCAGGCAAAAGTTTTCAGCCCTTTTAGGCAGGGCAGGAACAAAGCATTTTGGTGCTCCAGGCAAATAAGACTAATTGCGCCCCTCATCGAAAAAATTAGAAACCCCTGGTCCTAACCTGCGGTACGATGCCAGCACCGTTCCTAGCTGCTTGTAATTGGGAAAAAAAAAATCACAATTGTGCTTACACAAGAGCACCATTTCTAAGGCCTATTAGGATGTATTGATATCAAATAATATATTGTATATATCATTAAAAAAACACATAAATAGCGATAAAGACAATTTTCTTTGGATGATGCCTCTAATTAATGGTTATACAGTTGCCATATAGAAACAGCAAATATTATCACCATTCTGTTACTGCACAAGATGAATAGTATCAACGATACTGCTATACAAAGACCAAATAATACCGCAACATCATGACTACATATCACCACCACATAGTGACTAAATAATACCGCCATACTGTTCCTGAATACAAACCATTTACCACTACCACTACTACTAATATTTCCACCATATAGTTATCATATAGTGGTAGATGCCAGTTGTACATAGGCAGTCTAGAGACATATAAGTGATTGCAGTTACATCCAGGGACTCACAGATGACGTCTCCTCTGATGAGTCATTCTCTTTCCCTTCCCTTCTCCATCCTGTCCAGACCGCCATAATGACTTCTCCCGGCCACCACGCGTCTCTGCAGAATTTACCACACAAATATCTAAGACTCCTCAATTTTCTAGCACCTTCCTAGCTGCCAGAGCCAGGAAAGCATCAGCAGCAGACCCTCTAATGTAAAGAAATGCTGTTTTAATTACCGGGATCTCCAGTTTATTTCTTCATACCTCTAATGTAAAGGTCTGCTTCTGGGGCAGCTGTGGGCTGCTATTTTTAGGTTGGAAAGGAACAATATCCATGGAACTTCCTATCCTGATAGTATCAGACTGTAGCTGCTGGGTTTACCTTGACTGGTTATGAAGAAAGGGGAGTACCCCAAAATGTTATCTTATTATTATTTGCTTAACAAAAAAAAAAAAAAACCATATGGTCCTTCCTCTCTCTTTTTCATAACCAACATAAGAGGGCCCATTGTTGATGTTTACCCGCTCTTCCCAGTACTCCTGGTGCGTTCCTGGGTAATAGTGAGAAAGGGTTAGTGTCAGCTTAGGGTGACAAAAATCACTGCTGGCTGACACCAAGACCCAGCGATAGTAATGGAAAGATGTTTGTCAGACACCTCCTTTAATAACACTGGAAAATAAATGAAAATAAAACCCCCAGAAACAACAGAAAAAAACATTTATTTAAATAAACACTCCACAAAAAAACACTACACAAACATATACAACAATAGGCTAAACACTGTATCGCCCCCAGCAACCTGCTTTTCTATCATAGCCTGTTGTATTGGATTGATTGTCAACCAAATGGCTGCTGAATAGGATATCCAGCCCCTGGTAAAGCTGGGTGACATTCCCCACAGCAGACTTCCAGAAAAGCTTTCCTCGACATTGGATAGCCTATAGGGTGCTGGGAATGCTGGGTAGCATCCTATCCCCCACAGCAAGCTATGATAGGAAAGCAGGTTGCTTTGAATAATGGGGCATCATACAGCTCTCCTGGATGTTGAATAGTCTATTCAGCACCTGGGAAAGCTGGGTGACATCCCTCACAGCAGGAACCCTAGAAAGCTGTCTGCCTGTTGTGGGTGATGGGGCATTGGGAGGTCACTCCTAAAGCCTCAATCTCTTTTCACCTAGATATTTTATCTTTTTAGCATATTATTTATTTATGCATTATCAACACTATAGTGTCTGTTTTGTGTAAAAGACTTAAAATTAGCATCCTTATACTAAAGATTTTTATCAATAAAGCCAGTGTAGAAAAATACAATGCTGGAATTATGCAAAAGTATGCAAATCATCTCATAAATCAGCCTGACAATGATTTATTGGGAAAACAAAAAGTTGCCAACAAAAGCTATAATGTTGTATGAAAGGCGTTAAAAGGCAGCATGTTCATGACAAAATGTCCTCTGAGCTGCAGTATTCGATCACATGTCTGCCCCCTGTGTTTCCAATCCTGCACTCAAAGGAAGGCTGAACAATAGCCAGCATTGAGATTCTATAGCCATCATTCCTGCTCTCTCTTTTTTCATGTAGTCTTAGCTGCTGCTGAAAAATGCAGGCACAAACAAAGGCATTTCATAAAGGTCAGCAGAGTGCGCCATGATGTAAACTGGTATCTAAAAATGCATAAGTGTCTTTTCCCCCTGGCAACCCTGAGCACAATGCCCACGTTTATATGTCTTCTGGTTTCCACGATAAGGAGGAAGAACTAAACATTTCACAGAGATTGCTGTTATAACTGTAGAAGAAATGTTCTGGAGAAGAAAAAAAAAATCAAAAACCACTAACGTATATTTGTATGCAGTTTTATTTCGTTGAGCGAAAGCAGCTTCATTTCTAATTTGTGTCCTGGGAAAACAATTATAGTCCAACCTGTTAAAGTAATGATTGAGAACTAGATATATTTGCTTTATTGTTCCCATCTTATGTGGTATATATTGTAAAATAAAGTATATTGCATAAAGATTGTATAAAAAACCCACAAATACTCGGCAAGGTTACCTATACATTTCAATGCAGCCTCAAGGGCATCTAGAAAATAGTCCTGTATCCACTGGCATAATGGTGATGAGGCTCCCTGGTTTCTCACTGCTGACTAAATACAATACAATATCTTCTGGAAGAATTTTGTAATCAAGTATATCTACTGCTACTAAAATATGATGGTATTACCATTGTTTTTTAACCTAGAAAGTAGCAAATCACCAATGTTTCAACCGAGAAACAAGCTCAGATAGCAAGCACACTGGCAGATCCTAACTGATAAAGTATAGTGCTCAGTGCTAGGCTGTGTCTCCACAGCAATGTGAAAATGCTGTCCAAAATCTGACGGCATTTTCACATTGTTGCACTGCGCCGCATCGCGTTTTTTTTTAGTGTTCTTTGCGCAAAAAAACGCGGTCAGATTTCAGATTCCCGGCGGCCCAGTACATGGGCTGCACGGGAATCCGACAGCAATCTAGTGAAATATACAACATGTTCTATATTCTGCCAGATGGTTTTACTGCACTGAAAAACCAACCAGAATCCAGTGCTGTGTAGACATAGCCCTAGACTGCTGCACTCAAAGCTAACACAATGGAGACATCTATGAATTCGCCTTTACCATTTTTTTGCTGTATACTGCTGGTTCTATAAATGTATGAAGAGACGTACGGACAAACTTGGCGCGATGTGCGCCTGGCGGCACATTTTAATGTGCCAAAGTTTGGTGCGAAGCTGCCATACAAAGTTTGGTGCGAAGCTGCCATACAAAGTTTGGACCATAACACTCCAAGTGCCAATTTTGAATGTTATGCAACAAAAATGTTTGGCGCATAACACTTTCATTCATACTGTCGTATTATACACTCCTATATCTCTATTTAGAACTAGTGTGTCAGTGCCTAGTTACAAAAATGGTGCATGCAAATTCATAGATGTCGCCCAATATTTGGTAAGAGTTTATAATGGATTATGAATAAGAGTTTATAAAATCTAAAATGACTTATCCTAGCAAAGAGGCTAAGGCCATGTTCACACGGCTTAAAATTGGACGTATTTCAGTCCGTAATTATGCGCCTGAGTGCGCAAATTACGGCTGGAATACGTCCAAGTCATTACGGTAATCCACAGTTCTCATAGAGAACCATGGATTACGTCTCCTCTACCTGCTCGGCGAATACACCGAGGGGGGAGATAATTGACATTGTGAATTACCAGCGGCGTATCCGCGCCGCTAGGTAATGCAAGTCTAGGGCCGGGGAGGTGCTGCCCCCCCCCCACCCCGCTCCCACCCCAACCCCCGTCCACACGGCGTAATTGCAGGGCGCAATTACGCCCTGCAAATACACCGTGTGAACATAGCCTAAGGTAGGTATGGTAACACGAATATGTGAATAGTCCTTATTGGCCAGTTCCTGACCGGGTTGTTTACCCCCCTTCCTGACAGACACATTTTCCTTTTTCTTAGTACATGCAGGTTTGAACACATATAACTCTTTTTTACGCTAAGTTATTCTACACATTTTCCCCCTTTTTTCCATGATATGTTAGACTTTATTGTTATGTAAAACTTACAATAAGATATTTTTTTTTATACGATTATATGAGGGAAAATTACTAAAATAAAAAAATAGATTTTTCACTTTTTTGGCTTAACAGAATAAGTAAAAAAAAAAAAAAAAAGTTTTGTTATTGTGTCACTTTTCCAATCACAAATGTGTATATATATATATATATAACATATCATTTATATATATATTTATATCATATATATAGGATATAAAGTTTTAGGGTTGTTGGGGTAGGGCTGGGTTTGGGCTGTTCCTGTTTTTAAATACAATTTTATTTTTTGTTTGTGCTTTTTTATTATTAGTAGTATTTTCCTTTACTTATTCTACACCCTATAAGGGCTTGTTCACACGGCGTTTTTTTGATCCGTTTTACGGATCCGCAAAACGGATCTAACAATTGTCAGTGTGATTAACATTGAGTTGAATGGCAAAAGCGCATCGCTGTTCCCACGGGAGATCAGCGATGCGCCTTTGAGGGCTCTCCTGCACTGCGCTTTTCGTATCCGCTTTAAGAATTGACATGTCAATTCTTATTGCGGTTTACGCAAGTGAAAGCCCATAGGAGATAATGGAAGTCCGCTTTTGGCACTTGTCCAAAAAGCGCTCCACACTCCGGGCACGTATCAGCTGCGCTTTGCATCCTGAAAGCGGATGCGAAAAGCGAACTGGGAGACTGGACGGGGATCGCTGGAGAGGTGTGCGGCGGCAGCGGAGGTGTGCGGCGGCAGCGCAGGTGAGCGGCGGCGGCAGCGCAGGTCGGCAGCGGAGGTGTGCGGCGGCGGCAGCAGCGCAGACGGGTGAGCGGCGGCAGGCAAGCGCAGGTCGGCAGCGGAGGTGTGCGGCGCGGGCGGGGAGCGGAGGTGACAGTGGAGGGTTGGGGCAGGCATATAATGAATGGGGGTCTGGGGCAGGCATATAATGAATGGGGGACTGGGGCAGGCATATAAAGAATGGGGGTCTGGGGCAGGCATATAATGAATGGGGGTCTGGGGCAGGCATATAATGAATGGGGGTCTGGGGCAGGCATATAATGAATGGGGGAATGGGGCATATAATGAATGGGGGTCTGGGGCAGGCATATAATGAATGAGGGTCTGGGGCAGGCATATAATGAATGAGGGTCTGGGGCAGGCATATAATGAATGGGGGGCTGGGGCAGTCATATAATGAATGGGGGTCTGGGGCAGTCATATAATGAATGGGGGTCTGGGGCAGTCATATAATGAATGGAGGTCTGGGGCAGTCATATAATGAATGGGGGTCTGGGGCAGTCATATAATGAATGGAGGTCTGGGGCAGGCATATAATGACTGGGGGTCTGGGGCGGACATATAAGCATATAATGAATGGGGGCAGGCATATAATGAATGGGGGCAGGCATATAATGAATGAATGAATGGGGGGGGAGAGAGAGAGAGAGAGGAGACTGACTGACTCTCACTCTCTGACTGACTCTCTTTGTGGAAAAACGCATCTGGAAAGCGGATGCGTAAAACGCAGCTGAAAAAGCATTGAAAACGGATCCAAATAAAGTATCCAATGCTGCGTTTTGCGGATCCGCTTTCCGGATGCGCTTTTCAAGTGTGAAAAACGGATCCGTAAAAAGGATCCAAAACGCCGTGTGAACAAGCCCTAAGGTCAGAATAAGCGTATGTTCACATGGCTTAATTTCAGGGCGTACTGTACGCCCCACAATTACGCCGGGTGTTTGGGAGCTCGCGCTGATCGGCACATACTCCCGCGACGCGGGTGAGCCGGCAGCCCGCTGGCCCCCTAGACAGGCATTACTTGCGGCGCCGGGAATAATTGACATGTCAATTATCTCCCCGCGCGAACATTACGATTTTATTGTACGCCCGGGGAGAGGAGGCATAATCCAAAGTTCTCTATGAGAATGGTCGATTACCGTAATGATTGGGGCGCATTTCGCTCGTATTAGAGCGCAGTACGCTCTCAATACATGGCAATATGCGTCCCAAAATAAGCCGTGTGAACATAGCCTAAGAGCATTTTTATATAAGAGGGGCTGATATATTCCAGAACGTCCGTGCAGAGTTAGATGTCGACCGCCTGGATGTTTATAGTCAACAGGTGGTCGCCATCTAGTTAACTAAAGTATTAGCTCTACTTTTTACAAACCAAAGGGGCAATGTATACATTGTTCACAGTGTGTGGTCAAAGAGGACCTGTGATATCTCCTGACATCCCAGTTTTCAAAGGGGTGTGTGTTCTGCACACACTGACTTTATTAGCACTGATTGGACCATGTCAGACTGTGCAGGGACACCCCTCCCCCCTCCCCCCAATTGGCAACACTCACCTGACTGACTGATAATGGATTTCTATGAGGAATAACAGGGGACCCACACAACATGGAGGTCTAAGGAAAGATGCTCCAGAACTGTTATATCATGGGGATCACTAGTATTGACTCAACATACAAGTTAGGAATGGCCACAGGTCCTCTTGAATGGAAAAACCATTTGATCTAAGGGTACCGCTACTCACTAACAGTGCCATGCACAGTACTCCCATAGTTATGACAGCCACAGTGTCCTCGATAATGCACCATACAGTCCATACAACATGGTAATAAACATATATCCCTCACTCCACTTCTTCTAATCCTGCATTCAAAGGGTTTTACCATGATGTAAAATCCCCATGCATGACTGTCTTCCTGCGAGTAGCCAATGATGGGGATTTTACATCATGGTAAAACCCCTTTAAGTTACATGTAAAGAACTAGTCAAGCCATTGGATTTATACTGTTTCCTTATAGTGTCTGGGCTCCCAAGCTTTTGTGGTTACATTAATATGTGGTTAATATTTTTTTCATCCTTTTAATGAAATGCTTTTTCACATATCTTTAATATTTCACGTTTGCTTATTGTGAGCTTATAAAAGGGCAAGAAATATTCAGATGGGGTTGATTTTCTTTATTTTTTATAGTATCACTTGCATCACTTAGTACAACACAACGGGCCACATGTATGAACCTGTTTAGGTCTAAAACTCACTTTTTTTTTGCCCATAGATTACTATGGGCAAAGAGTGAGTTTTAGACCCAAAAAGGTTCATACATGTGGCCCAACATCTGTAAATAACTGGTGGATCATAGCATATATGAGATCCTTGTAACAGAGAGTCCTTGTAACAGAGGTTGATATTCCAAATAAGATATGGACCACATGTATGAAAACTGTCTAAGCGTAAGACTTTTTTTGTTGCCAATAGCAACCAGAGATCGCCTTTCATTTTTTCAGAGCAGTATATGAAATTAAAGGGGAGCTGTGATAGGTTGCTATAGGCAACAAAGAAAGTCTTAGACCGAGACAGTTTTCATACATGTCCCCCTATATATCTTACTTCCCTTGCGTTTTCTCTCTTCTCCTGTTTTCCTCAATCCTCTTTAATGGCGTCTCCTCTTTTTTCTTCTACAACTGACCCTCCCATCTCTCCCATCAAAGCAGCAGTTGAGCCTCCTAGCCCCGCCTTCTGACTCCTGATTTGACGGGATTCACCACTCCCACTAGTCAGTTTGGTTGCACCGCACTGCACCACCAAATTAAACAGCTGAACCTATAGCAGAACAGCCCCCGCATATTGCCACCAATGAGTACAATACACAGACAGGACAGACAGGTACACAGAGACTGTGCAACCAGAGGCGTGGAACACAGACAAGAGAGGGGCGAGACAATAAAACCACACACTTTAATTTAAGAAAGTATTATGATGATACTATTTAAAGGGCAACTCTCCCCCTTATAAGCTGTTTTCAGGTTGTAATGTATATACTTCTTATAACCATAACCACTTACGCAGTCACAGTGCTAGTAGTACTTGTTTTAGTCATATAGTACTTGCATGGAAGTAACCTTGTTGCGGGTTAGTCTCCATGTATCAGCATTTTGTTTGTGTTTTTGGCATTCTTTTACACTATTTTGGATTTTTGTAATTTTTCTGTACTTCTTTATCTTATTCGCCCTGGGGGTGAATTATTTCACTACCACCATGTTGCCTAAACCACACAGAAAACACAGCACAGTACAATTCTTAGCATAAAAAGGTGCATTCCACAACTTGTACATAAGAAATAGTTGTAACATAGTGATGGGGTTCTTTCACAGTTCACGGATTACCTTGTTTCACTCTCCCTACACACAGATAATATTCTGTATCCAGCTCCCCCTGCCATTTACTGCTCATTGGGAAAAGACTAGCTGTCCACTTCTGGAGACTGTATTAGTATATGGACACCCTTCTGTACATTTATTCCCACTCATTGTAATTGCCAAAAAGCTCACAGAACCTGACAAATCAAGGAACATATTTTCTATTTTACTTTAAGCACAAAAACGGGCATAGTTCCCGATAAAAGAGTAGTTTAAAGGGGTTGCCCAAGTTAATTTTAATAAATATATTTAAAGGGGTTGTCTCACTACAAGGATTGCTGCTTTTTATGTTAAAGATCTTTCAAAAACAAGTCACTTTGCAATATGTGTCCATTACCAGTGTCCTACCTATTCTGAGATATTCCCTCTTGTATGGGCTGCATCAGCTCCTCAGGTCACTATAGCTACAGACCTATTCAATCTCTTCTGATAGGCTGCCAGCACTGGTTGCTATTGCTACAGACCTGGCTTCTATTGCAGCCTAGTAGAAGCCAGTAAACACTCCCCTGGATTCAAAATGAAACCAAGAAAACAAGAATGAAGTAAGATGAATCAATAGTTAGACAACCCCTTTAAGCTATTGGTGTCTTGTTATAATAAAACACCTCCCCTTTCAACTCAGTTCTAGCAATGCTGCTGTCCAGCATGTCCCCGGTACTTCTTTGTTAGGTAGGGAAGGATGTTGCACACCTTGGTCTTGGAGAGTATTACTGGGTGCTTGTGAAAGGATAATCAATCCGTATTACATACTTAAAATATATCCACAGCACACCGCAGATTGTATGCAAAATAGTAGATTTATTTACAGATAGGCATGACGCCAATATTAGAAGGTGCAAATATGAGGATAATGAAACAACGGCAGACCAATTATGAACGTTTTTGGCCAGTTGGCCTTCATCAGAAACGTCTGATAAAGACAAGGAATGAAGGATCTGGAGCTATCTGTCCTGTAATGGGCAGGAGATGAACGTCCTGAAGCTGTCTGATGGCTCCGGTACTTCTGTTGACTTCCATCTGCTCAAGGATGGGAAGCCACTGATTGACTGTAGCCATCACATGCCACTGCTGATTGGCACATAAACACTGCAGCCAATCAATAGAAGTCAACAGAACAACTAAGGAGATTGCAGCGGCACTGGAATGGAATTAGAGGGGAGGGGGTTATCTTTAATTTTTTTAATTTTTTTCAGAGCACTGGTAGCCTAAATATATTAGTTAAAACTAACCCGGGAAACCCTTTTAAATACCAGTACCCAAGAAGATGCAGACAAGCCACAATGTTACATGAGGGTGCAAAATACCGATGAACAGCCACTCACACACCAACTATTCATGTGAGCAACGGGAACTTGGTATTAAAATTACACACAGGAAAGGTTCTGTTGGTTGCCAGTCACCCGTTACGTATAATGCGTCATGCTGGCTTCCAGCCTATTGGTCACATCCATACTGTTATATCAGGCAGCCTCCCCAGCACCCTCTTAGGTTGGGACCACATAGGACAAAAACTGTCAGAAAGTCGACCGTTTTTTGTCTGATGCACGACTGCGGTTTTTGTCACATTTTGCACAAAAACCATGGTCAGTTTTAGCTTTTTTCCATTGGCCTATACATTTGAATGTACGGGAAACCGACGGAAAGACGCCCTGCACTGACGGTTTTCACAACATGTTTCTAGAACCGCCGGCGCAAGAAAATGACTGGAAAAAAAATTACCTGTGTAGACTACAAGTAATTTTTTCTCCAAAAGTCTATGGGCATGCAAAACCATTGGATTTTCAGTGGTTTTAAAATCCTACAACCGCCGAAAGTACGATCGGTTTTACATGCTGTGTAGACATAGCCTTAGTGGGCCACATGTATGAAAACTGTTTAGGTCTAAAACTCACTTTTTTGCCCATATTAACCTATGGGCACAAAAGTGAGTTTTAGACCTAAACAGTTTTCATACATGTGGCCCAAAGTTCTGACATCCCTGCTCTATTGCTTTCTACTTACAGGCAATACAGAAAGAAAGTGTGTTTTTCAAATTGTGCCCGGAGAGTTTTAAAAATAAAGTTAATTAAAAGGTAATGTACATACTGATTTCCTTATAGGCTGTACGTGTTATGATTTTGTAATATCACCTACTGAAAGGAAATAGAAATCTAATTTATAGCTTTCTGCATATTAACTCATGTCTATATTTTTTTTTTAAAATTTATCTTTGGACAAAGAAATAGCCCTATATTGACGGAGGATGTGTTTGCTTTTCCCTCTCAATGGCTTTAGAGTAACACTTTAGGTAACATTTTATCAGCATACAATTTTGTGATAATGTTTTGGGGAAATGGGCTGATATTCTTTTTTTCCCAAAGGGGATAGCCTTTTTTACCAAGCTAAATGAAAGAATTTAGAACTGAAATCTGGATCTACTTAATCACTTCTTGCCAATGATGTTTGTCACAAGGGGGCCCACATGAATATTGGAGACACTGACTAGGGGACTAATGCAATGAAAGCAAATTTTGGCGCAGCATCCGCCCTTAAAAATCATATTGCAAGCCCTTATTTCCCTCACTCTCCAGATGTCTGCAGCCCAGTACAGATGTTCCTCATAAGCCCTTCCTGATCAGTGTCACCAGGTCCCAGTATGCATCCATAAACCCTTGTGTCCTTCAACAGACACCAATTTCCTCTTACCAGCTCCTCATTCATCTTCCTCCCCCTGACACAATTTCACCAAACTCCTAATACGTCTCCACAACCCGCAGTTTTAAAACTTGAGTTCCTTATTGATGCTCCATCCCTCTGCACCCTGGTAGTCCATCAATATAATAATAATTAGTTTAGCTTGTCAGATTTCCCAATGCATTCTGGGAAATCATTAGTAATTGCTTTAGTGAAAAAAAAAAGATTTTTCGGCAAAGATTCTTTTTTAATATTTATATCAAAAAGGTTATTTTTAGATGGTAATAGGGGGGTAAAAAGGGAAATACAAACTTGTTTAAATAAAATTTCATAAAATTTACAGAAAATGGGGGTTTTTTTAGCGCAGTGGTAGTTAAAAACTTGGGAAAAAAAAAAAAATAAACCTTAGTTTAGCATGGAAAAGAATCAAAAAACTGTGCGTCGCGTCACTTAGCACAGTGTTCATTGTGCAGATTTTTCTGGATAAGGGATTTACCCCAAATCATTACTGAGCTAATACAATGGGGGAAGGTTAAATGTTTAAATTCAGATCAGTCCACACTGTAAATGCTAGAGACGCAAATAACTAACACTTTATGTAAAATATAATAAATTCTTGTATTACATATAAATGATAAAACCTAATACTTATAAATGATTGTATATCAAATTATTTGGTAGTTTTAAAGGGGTTGTTCAATTTTTTTGTATTAAAGACACTGGCCCACTAGTTTAAATGTTAAACAACAGAAGGGTTTTGTCCCCAGGGCAGGGTTTTCAGTGGGTTTTTAAGATGATTTTTGGATTGAAAACGTCTGCAAACCAAAATGTAAAATTTTTTAATAATAATAATAATAATAAAAATCTTTTTTTATAAGCCCAACATACCGCAGCATTTTACAATTTGGAGGTAAAGTACAGACAAAACAATTAAAGTACTTCAGATGAGACAAAAGGGGTGGGGGCCTGTCGAAAGAGTTCCCAATCTATTAGTGTACGGGAGAGAGAAGGCAAGAAGTGCTAGATTTACAATGGGCCGCCATGTGACTAAATTGTTTTTTTTTTTTACAAAAAATTCGAAAAACTTCCCCCTCTATTTTCATCTAATACAGTTAAGTGCGAAAATAAATGAGTGCGTGGGAGTGTGGGGGGGGGTTAAGCTTAAGGGATTTGGGGCCAGAGGAGAAGATGTATTCTCGGGCCCTTTTTAAAACTATGAGGTTCTGGTGCACCTGACGCCCCCCGGTAGCATGTTCCAGAGAACTGGTGCCGCCGGGGGAAGTCTGGAACGGCATGGGGGGTTCGGTGATTTATGGGGTTACCCGTATCATCAGCAGAGCGGGGGAGCGGGTAGGGGGTAGACAAAGATGGGGAGAGATGAGGGGGGGGCAGCGTTGTGGAGGCTTTTTAGTGAGAGTGAGGGTTTATGTTGTTCCGTACTGGATGGGATAACCAGTGCAGTGACTGGTACACAGGGTAGAGGCATCAGTATAGTTGGCTGGAAGAAAGACACCTGGCTGCTGCATTCAGGACAGATTGGAGAGGGAGAGAGTTTGCACAGAGGGAGACCGATATAGCAGGAGTTACAGTAGTCGAGATGGATTGATAATAAGAGCAAACAATGAGACGTGTTTGAGTCGCGTTTTACAGTGATTAAAGGAAGGATTCTGGAGATGTTCTTTGAGTGCAGGTGAAGGGAGCGGGCAAGGGATTGGATATATGGTATGAAGGACAGCATTAGGAATCTAGTAATAACCCCCAGACAGGCAGGCCTGTGCCTAGGAGTTATCTGGTGGTGCCACACCACTGGAGACAGACACAGGGCACGGGTAAGGTATGTTAGTAGATGGTTGGGATGACTAGAAAGTACATTTTTAGTGAGGTTCGTTTAAGATACAGGGGCTAGGACATGATGTCAGAGACACAGAATATAGATGACAGGCTGTCCGGTGTTTTGTTGGGAGCAGGAGTGATGTACTCGGCGAGGAGGTGTATAAGTTGGGTGTCTCAGCGTAGACATGGTATGGAAGCCAAATCTGTGTGATGAGTTTGTCCAAGGGGGCTGTATAGATTTGGAGAGGTAGGAATTTCGGACCATGAATGGATACCTGAGGAACCCTTCACGCAAGACGGATGAGGAAGAGGACTGGTAAGACTGCAAATGAGACACTGAAGGAAGCGGTAAGAAAGAAAGGTTAAGATCGAGAACAGACGAGAGCGGTGTCCTGGAGGCCAAAGGTGCTGAGCATCTGTCTAGGGGGTGGGGGGTATATATATACACAAAATGGGGGGTGTGTGGGGTGTGGGGGGTGGGGGGGGGGGGGGGGGGGGGGGGAGAAGTCTGGTGAATCAACAGTGTCAAACAGCTGCCAGAGATTCAGAGCAGAACAGCCAAACAATGAGTAGTTACACTGTGATTTAGCTGTTTAGGAGGATCATTTGGGACTTTAGTTAGAGCACGTCTTCCGATGGAGTGTAGGTGTGCGGAGGAAACTGATTGCAGAGGATCGAGGAAGAGAGTTGAGAATAGAGAGATAGCGGATAGGCTGAGAGCTAGAACAGCGTTCCAGGAGTTTGGAGAATGAAGGGCAGGTTAGGAGACTGAGTCGGGTAGTTATCAGCCGAGGATGGAGTCAGCAGAGTGTGGCTATTTTCGTAAGGGAGTGTTATGACAGCATGTTTAAAGGAAGATGGGAAGATCCTCAGAGGAAGAGCATGAGAGGTTACAGATTGCTGTTTATGTGAGAGATGATAGCTGGACGGAAATAGACTGGACCAAGGTCGGGAGGGAATGGGGTCACTAGAGTCAGGTGGTGGGGCACACAGACCAGGAGAAGCCTGGACAATTCTTCTTCTGTCGTTTCGGGTCAAGAGCTGAGAGTAGGCTGGGGGATGTGCGGGGAGGCGACCAGATGGGCTGCTGCTTGGGGTTTGAGTCTGAGATGTTTTGGCCGGATTTTGTCAAATTTTCTCTTGAAGTGAAGTGGCCAGGGTCTTCAGCATGGAGGTCAGGAGACCATGGACCTGAGCTTTAGGCATGAGAAGGGGAGTGGATGGTGTCAAACAACGGCGTTTAGGGTGTTGTGTAAAGGTTGTGATGTGGGTAGGTGAATTTATTTTTGTTTGGCGCTGTGAAGGGCAGTTTGATAAGTCCAACTGAGCATAAATTTGTAGTGGAGAAAGTCTGCAGGTCAGCTTTCGAATTCAATCCACAGAGCTCCGCATATCTGGAAATCGCTGCAGATTGGCGAGTCTGAGGTGTGTGCATGCTGTGGGTGTTCTGACTCTGGTGGTGCGGTGTGATGAGCGGTGTGCCAATAGTGTACAGGGTGGTGGAAAGAGTTTCATTATATTTGTTTGGGGGGACGCCCCAGGTCAGGGCAGGAGAGGGAGGAGATTGGGGGGCACGTGCAGGACTGTTATGGCGTCTGTGAAATTCCTGCGTGCTCATGAAGTGGTTATTTCCTGAATGGGAGAGACGGGCAGGTGTGTCCATAGTGAGGAGCTGAGATTTAGTAATAGTGAAGGAAATAAGATTAGTGGATCAGAGAGAGTTAGGAGTAAATTATTTAAGTTTGAGATGTGAGGAACGGTTACAGAAAACCAGATCCAGAGAATGAGAGTTCCCATCCTTGTGGGTGGGGAAAGATAGTAACAACTGCGAGGGAGGCCAAGAGAAGAGGTTAGTGAAATGCGATCCTGACGAGAGAGGGAGACATGGGGTCAATCAAATAGGGATGGTTAAAATCAAACCATGATGTCGTGTGGGTATTTCAGTAGAGAGGAAGTGAGGGAGCCAGGCAGGCCAAAATTGATCAGAACACTGGAGGGGGAGCCGGGAGGTCTGTTAAACAACGCGACTCGGAGGGGCAATATGGCTGGAGAAGAGTACTGCAGGGTGTGCGGACCTCACTAAAAGGAGGGGGGAAAAGTGAGTGAGAGTGCAGGAGGGAAGGACCTGAGTAAAGTGCAGTGTGGAAGAGGAGAGTATGCCAACTCCTCTCCCTAGTTCTCAGGTCTGGGGTGTGGGGAAAGTGTAAGGCGCCATACGGTGAGAGCGGCCAAGGGAAGCATAGCGCTAGTCAGATGGCTGGAAGCATGTTTCTGTGAGAGCTAGCAGGTTGGAGGGAGTTGGAGAGATACCAGGTCATCGAACAGCAGTGTGTTTGTTGCAGACTGGACCTCGGGCGTTCCACAGAGCCACATTTAAAAGGGACTGCGATACAGATGATTACAAGCGAATAAGCAATTAGGTTCGCGAGGGTTTCTATGGGAGGAGGTGGTGGGAATGAGCTGAGTAAATGGAGGGGTGGGCCGTGGTTAGGAGAGATGTCACCCATGCATGCACAAGAAGAAGGAGAAAGAAAAGATACAGCAGATGGTTCACGTGTGAGTATGAACTGGATGTATTGGTCAGCAATATGTGAGCAGGTGGTTTGTGGTAGTTGAAAAGGGAAAGGAGTGTGTGTGATGAAACACATGGGTGAGGGAAGGAGCGACGGGCGCTGATGTGGGATAAGATTCCTCAGGGGAAATAACTGGCGTGGTAAGCCAGGAGGTAGATGGCTGCAAGATAGACAGCAATTCTGAGAGCTTGGTGAATGGGTTATTTTCCTTTCCTTTTTTTTTTTTTGAGAAGACCTAGATATTACAAGAAAAAGGCGTTCCTCCTAGCCCACCTTCGCCCCACTCTCTGTCGAATTTCGGTTTTATTTCAAGATTACCTTGATTCAAGCTATATCAATCACTTCATATCTCTGTTCACTACTCTTCATGGCTATAACTGACCAAATTGGTCAAAGACTGACAAAAGCTAAGAATAATTATACTCCTTATCCTCTGTGGAGTTCATGATAAACATCAGTAGGGGCCCAGTGCAGAATGGGTGGACGTTACAAAATAAGCCAGCAGCAGGGGCAGAATGTCAGGTCAATCAGCAATACAAACAAACACAGGGTACATTATTCAGGACAAGAGACTGGGAGAAATCTATGCATTCACCATACCAGAATACACAGCAATATATTACATATACAGCAGAGACTCAAATGATGGGGGGAAGGTGTAGGTCCACTATCACATTCAACATACCAGAACACAGCACAATTATACATATACAGCAAGAGACAAATGATGGAGGTGTAGTCCATATTCACAATTTCAACTATTAAACTGTGAAGAGATGAAAAAGATCATGATCAGTTGCTTGTAAGGGCTCTGGGGTGCTCAATCAATCAAGTTCGGTTTTACATTATTCTAAATAAAAATTCCGTGCAGCAGTCCACACTGCACGGATTTTCCTTCCAGACGGTTTTCGATACCGCCAGCGTTCCAAAAAACTTAGAATATGTTCAATTTTTAACTATCGATTTTGGGTCTTGATACATGAAAACATGGTGGGGTGTGAAGGGGGCACGTACGTTAAATCTGCAAAAACCGAGGGCAAAAAAAGCACCTCAGGAAAAGATCAAATACCAGTCGGAAAATCCAACCGGTATTTTGTCTTTGCCGTGTAAACGCACCCTTAGTCTTCAGCGTTTTCTCACACTCCAGTTATTGCAACTATTTACAAAAATCACGCACGTCGGCGCAATAAAAAAAAGTGCATTTATATTGTATCAAAATGTATCCAAAATTTTCTGAGCAACATATCAGTCAATCATGAAATAATATAAAACATTTTAAGTAATTTATTTACTTCTTTGCATGCAAATCTGTTATTCAACAGTGAACTTAGCTTCTGTTTCTTCCAATGGTCATTACATTAGCACAGATTCGTGCAGAGCTATATCCATTCAGCACTGAAACCAAGCAGTTGGACATTTCAGAAGACAATGCTTCCTTCCTCGAAGATGCAATAGATGTAAATATTACAAAATAAGGATATATGTTTATATACAGTTGAAACCAGAAGTTTACAATACCACTATAAAAAAGATCATATGCATGTTATTTCTCACTATCCTGTCACTGAACACCTTTTAAGCAATATGGGAGCAGAACCATCATGTTGCTGTCATGTCTCTTGGAAAGATTCTGATAGGTTTGTTAGGCAACAAGCTGGTTAATTTAGTATACAACACTTGTGGATGTATTTTATTGCACTCCAGCATAATACCAGAATACCCCTGTAATGGTCCTAGGTAGTGGATCCGCTGGGCCGCCACAAGTGATGGTAATAGCCGTACCAGGGAGCGGAATCTAAGTGGGTCCCGGTTTTCACCAGAGCCAGCCGCAAAGCGGTTTGGACTTGCTGCAGCGGGATTCCATCAGGTCGCTACCCTGATACGACTTGATTGACAGGCCGATAAGCCGAAGTGTAGCGCAGGACCAAATCGAAAAGGCAACTCATAGTCAGAGGTCGGGGATTGACGAGGTCAAAGGCAGGCGGCAAAGTTCGTTGGTCGGGAAACGTAAGCCAATGGAATGGTACAGGAAATGGCAAGCGTAACCAAAGGCTTCCTCGGCTAGGTAAAGGCAAATATGGAATTCGGTGGGGCCAGGAAGAGGTGGGAGCATTAATATAGGGTCAGCGGCTTGTGCTTCCCATTCAGCGGCGCTGTTGGCCCTTTAAATTTGCCGCGCCCGTGCGCCTGCGCCCTTAAGGAGCCTAGAGCACGCGCACAAACCGGCACGTGGAAACAGTACGGACCAGGAATGCGGTCAGGTGAAGAAGGGCGCAGGCGCGGAGGGAGTGAGGTTGCGCTCGCGGATCGTGGACGCAAGCCGCCCCCGGGCCGCAGACCGCGCTTGCATGGATACAGAAGTGCGCCCGCAGGCCACCGGAATACGGCGCTGCCGGCGCCAACTCGTAAAAACCCCTCCTCTATGTACCAACTATCACCCCATCTTCATTGTTACATTTGCTTCGAAACTCCTCGAACAATCATGTCTCTACCTTCAATTGTCCTCCCCCATCTGTCTCAACTCTCTTATTGACCCACTGCTATCTGGTTTTTCTGATCTCTTCACACTACAGAAACTAGCCCTAACCAAGGTCACCCAATGACCTAGTAACCGCTCTAAAGCCTCACGTCCACTACTCAGTGATAATCCTCTTAGACCTTTCCTCTGTCTTTGACACTGTTAATCATTCCCTCCTGCTAAAAATCCTCTCATCCCTCAGAATCACGGACTCAGCCCTTTCCTGGATCTCCTCATACCTCACTGATCGGACATTCAGTGTCTCTCACTCTCGCACCACCTCCTCCTCTCCCTACCTCTCTCTGTTGGTGTCCCTCAGGGGTCAGTCCTGGGCCCACTACTCTTCTCTATCTACACTCTTGGTCGGGTCAGCTCATAGCATCACATGGCTTTCATACCACTGTATGCTGATGACACCCAACTTTACATCTCCGGCCCAGACTTTTAACTCTCTACTGTCCCGATCCCAGACTGTCTATCGTCCATATCCTCCTATTCCTCCTCCCGTCTCCTAACACCTCATGCACAGAAAACCGAACTCATTATCTTCCCACCTACCCTCTCCCGACCTCCACCTGATCACTCTATCATCGTCAATGGCTCTACACCTCACCGGTCCGCAAGTCCGCTGCCCTGGGATAACACTTGACTCCGCTTTGCCCTTTAAACCCCACATCCAAACCCTCACCTCCACCGCCGCCCCACCTGAAAAACATCTCTCGACCCGTCTTTTCTTAACGCTGTCACTACAAAAATCGGTCCACCCCCCTTGTCCTCCCGCATAGACACTGCAACATCCTTCTCGGGGCCTTCATCCACTCTTGCCCCCCTTCCATCCTCCTTAACTCCTCCCCGTCTTATCCACCTCTCTCCTTCCTCCCCTCCCTCCCTTCCCCTCTCCCAATCTCTGCACTATACCCATTGCCCACGCATTAATTTAAGTTCAAACCATCCTACAAGGCTCTCCATAACCCCCCCCTTCCCAACATCTCTGCTCAAATATCCAGATACCTCCCCTCATGCAACCTCGTCCTACGGGCCCCTTCTTCTTGCTCTCCTCTTGTCACTCCCACCAACCGCTCCAATATTTTTTCGTGCCTCCCCCCTACTCGGGAACTCACTCCCCCAAACACATCAGACTTCCCCAATTTTCCCCAGCTTCAAAAGCAACCTAAAAACCCCACTTCTTCAGGTAGCCAAAGACCTAGAATAACCCCGCGTCACTAACCCCACAAACATGTCTGCCCCCACCTTCTGCTCTTTCCCCCCTTTCCCTTTTGGTGGGGAAGCCTTCGCCCGCGGGGCCCCCTCTCCCCTGACCTGTTTTATACGTTGTCACTTTGTAAAAGTTTACTTACTTATGTAGAACCCCCCGAATGTACAGCCCCCTGAATCAATGGGGCTCTAAAAAAAATATAAATTAATAATAAAAAATATAAAATAATAACTCATGGGAAAATCTAAGAAAACAGCCCAAAATTCACAAGAGAAATTTTGGACTTGCACAACTTTTGGGCATCCTTTGGGACAAATTTACAGATACCTGAAGGGGCCTGTTTCATCTGTACAAAAAAATTACCTCATGTACAAACAAATGGGAACCAGGCATATACCGCTCAGGAAGGAGAAGGGGTTCTGTGTCTAAGTTGAACTGCTTTGGTCCGCATGGCATATTGACCCAAAAAAAAAGCAAAGACCTTGTGAAGATTGCGGAACTGGAAAGTTTGTGTCATTATCCACAGTAAAAACGAGTACTGTACAACAGGGATGAAAGCCACTCTTCCGGGAGAAGCCATTACTCCAAAAGAAAACTTTAAAACAAATAATGTTTGAAAAATGCAACGGGAACAAAGACCACTTTTTGGAGAAAGCCCTTGGTCTGACGAAACTAAAATTGAACTGTCTGGCTATAAGGGGCCTTTGTTATGTTTGGGGAAAAAAGGAGAAGTTTGGGGAACCTAAGAACACCATCCCAACTGTGAAAATGGGGGGGCAGCTTCATGTTGGGGGGTTTTTTTGCTACAGGAAAGGGTGCCTTCACAAAAATAGATGGCACATGGGGGAAGAAGGTATTGTCAGTAATAAAGAACATCTCAAACATCAGTCAAAATTTTAAAGCTGGGGGGAAAAATGGTTTTTCCAAATGGACAATGCCCAAAGCTACTGCCAAACGGGTTTTAAAAAAGGGCTTAAGGAAACCAATTCAATGTTTTGGGGAGTGGCCCACACAAAGCCCGTCTCAATCCTTTTGAAAATTTAGGGGCAAACTGAAAAGGCAGATCCCACGGCGACCTACAAACAGGGCTCATTTACTCATTCTGTCAGGGGGAAGGGGCCAAAAAACCCCTCCCAAACTTTTGGAGAAGTTTGGGAGGGGGGATATCCAAAATATTTGACCTAACTAAATTTTAAGGGCATGCTCCAAAAAAACTAAAAAAAATTTGTAAACTTTTTTACTTGCAGAAAGTAATAAAAATGCCTTTTAAAAAATTTTCTCTCTCTCATTTTTTCTGGCATTTTCAAAGTTAATAATTTTTTTGGGAATTTAAGGACCTAAAACGGGGAAAAATTTTTTCTGATTTCCCCAGATTTTGTGAAAAAACAGCAAATATGTCTTTATATAAGTTTGTAAACTTCTGGGTTTTAAACGTAGTACATGTAACACTGTAATACCTCTGATTTTTTAAGTTTACCTCCCTTAAAGAATGGAGACTCTGAATTTTTATCCAGGAAAACTAACTGAAGAACGAATCTTTAAAAAAAAAATAGAAATTCACTTTTTTGATTTTTTAAAAAATACATTTTCATTTTATTGCATAAATAAAATAAAACCTTTAATTAAAGGGTAAGGCAAATTACAGGGGAAAACTTTCCTGATTCTTTACCAAGTTTGCAACACGCAGCAGGGGTTTTGTCCCATCCTCCATACAAATCTTCTCCAATCTTTCAGGTTTTGGGGGCTGTCACTGGGCTACATTGATTTTCCTCCCTCCAAAATTTTCGTTGGGTTCGGGCGGGAGCTGGCTAGGCCACCCCGGGACATTGAATCTTTTACAAAGCCACTTTCTTATTTCCCCGGGCGGGTTTTAAAATTGTCATGGAAGACCCAGAAGGAGGTTGTTGGCCAAAATGTCCGTCAGGCCCCCCTTTCCTCCCTTTCAATACAGGCAAAAAAACACCCCCAAAATATGATGTTTCCACCCCCATGCTCAGGGAGGGGAGGTGTTTTGGGTTGGGGACTTTTTCCCCAAACTTGTAGGAGTTGTACCAAAATTTCTATCTGACCCATGCCTTCCCCCATGCCCCCTATGGATCACCCAGATGGTCATTGGGGAAAATTTTTCAAAGGGCCGGGAAAATTTGGGGGTAACAGGGGAATTTGCTTCCTGCGGGATTTTAATCCATGACGGTGTAGTTGCTACAAATAATCTTCGAAAAGGGTCCCAGCCTTTTCCCGGGTAATTGACCAGGTCTTTCGTTAGTTCTGGGATATTCCTGATTTTTCTCAAATCGTCCTTCCCTGTAGGTGAGATTGCAGGGATCCAGCCCGTGAAGATTTACAGTCAACTTTTGTTTTTTCCACTTTCTAATAATGCGCTAACAGTTGTTCCTTCCACCAAGCTGCTTGCTATTGCCCTTAGCCCAACCTTTTTGTGCAATTAGAAATTTTTTTTTCCCTTGGGGTCCCCTTAGACAGCTGTTTGGTTTTGTCCATGGTGGAGGGGTGGAGTGTGTTTTGATTGGTGGACGGTTTATTTTATACGGGAAAAAATTCAAACAGGGCAATTAATAAAGGTGGGGTTTCTTTTTGAAAAATAGCAGGCTGTGAGAGAAATTCTTGCTGTTGGAGGAAAAATCTTATTTTCCTGCAAAAAAATGCAAACAAATTTTTAAAAAAAACATAAAATTAAAATTTTTCGGGATTTTTTTTTTAGATTCTTCTTTCGTCTCTTACGTTTAAGTGTATCTACAATCAAAATTACAACCTCCCCCATTCTTTGTGGGTGGAAAACTTGCAAATTGTCATTGTAAAAAATCTTTTTTTCCCCCCTGGTTTTTAAAATTTTTTCTACACAATAGACAACAACAAAAAAAGATAGAGTCTTTATTAGTACAACATTTAAAAAAAATGTAATGGAAAAATCTTATCCCATAAATTAAATAAATAAATAAATCCATGAGATTTTCCAAATATAAATAAATGTGCTGCAGTATAATTATCTGTACATATGTACACATGTAACAAACACAATATACATACATATTTAGAACAATAAAGTGAGAGTATGAATAAATATTTAAGTAAATAATTAACTGCAATACAAACCAGTAAAAGGTCAAATTGACAAAAGGAATGCAGCAGTCTACAGCAACATTAAATGCATCCAGAAAAGTGACATGGTTCAAATAAAGACACAGCCACCTTGATGCACATTTCGTAAATCCTTTTCAAGATGTGAGGTTGAGGTGAGGTTGTTCACCTCTTGAGAAATGATTTGTGAAACGTGCGTTGAGGTGTATTTCTGGGGGTAATTAATTGCCATATTTAAAATTGATTATGAATTTATTTGCAGTATGTCAAATTTTTTGGGTGTAGGTGTTCCTTTTGCCTGTTCTAGTGTGATTTAAAATTTATTTTTTTTTTAAATTTTATTTTACTCTCACTTTATTTTTCATAAGTAGTACATTCTCAAAAAAATAAAGGGAACACTAAAATACCACTCCTGATCTTTAAAGAAAAGAAAAATTCCAGTTGCGTTCTTTATTTATTTAAGGGGGAAGCATTGGGGCAAAAAAACATAAAAAAAACAATAAAATCAAAATTAATATCCCCGGAGGTCGGGATTTGGAATGAACTCAAAAAACAAAATAAAAATCAAATTTCAGGCTGATCCAACTTCAGTGGAAATACCTCAAAACAAGGAAATGAGGCTCAGTAGTGTGTGTGGCCCCCCACATGCCTGCATCCCTAAAATGCCTGAACATGCTCCTGATGAGGCAGCGGATGTTCTTCTGAGGGATCTCCTCCAAGACCTGGATTAAAGCATCGGTTAACTTCTGGACAGTCTGTGGTGCAACTTGGTCTTGGTGGCTGGAACAAGACATGATGTCCCAAATGTGCTTGATTGGATTCAGGTCTGGGGAAAGGGCAGGCCAGTGCATAGCATCAATGCCTGCATCATGCAGGAACTGCTGACACACTTCAACCACATGAGGCCAGAGCATTGTCATGCATCACAACGAACCTAGATCTTTGTTGCACTTGCATATGGTCTCACAGTGGGTCTGAGGATTTCATCCTGGTACCTAATGGCAGTCAGTGTGGCTAGCACATGGAGGGCTGTGCGTCCCACCAAAGAAATGCCTCCCCTCACCATTACTGACCCACCGCCAAACTGGTCATGCTGGAAGATGTTGCAGGCAGCAGAAGGTTCTTCACGGTGTTACATAACTGTGTCTAGTCTGTCAAATGTACTCAGTGTGAATCTGCTCTCATTCTTGAAGATCACAGGGTGCCAATGTCAAATCTGCCAATCTTGGTGTTCTCTGGCAAATGCCAATCATCAAGCACGGTGTTGGGCTGTAAGCACAATACTGACTTATGGACAGTGGGCCGTCATACCACCCTCATGGAGTCGTTTATGACAGTTTTAGCAGACACATGGATATTAATGACTTGCTGGAAGTCATTTTTCAGGGCTCTGGCTCTGCTCCTCCTGTTCCTACATGCACAAAGGAGGAGGTAGCGGTCCTGCTGCTGGGTTGTTGCCCACCTACTGCCCTCTCTATGTCTCCTGGTATCTGCTCCATGCTCTGGACACTGTTCTGACAGACACAGCTAACCTTCTTGTCACAGCTCGCATTGATGTGCCATCCTGGATGAGCTGCCCTACCTGAGCAACTTCTATGGGTTGTAGACATCACCTCATGCTACCTCTGGGGGTGAGAGCAATGACAAAATGCAAAAGTGACCAAAACAGCAGCCAAAAAGTATAAGAAGAGAGAAATGGTCTGTGGTCACCACCTGCAGAACCACTTATAGGGGTTGTCTTGCTAATTGCCTATCAATTCTACCTGCTGTCTGTCCCATTTGCACAACAGCAGGAAAAATTGATTCACAATTGGTGTTGATTCATAACTAGACAGGATGATTTCACAGACGTGTGATTGACTTGGAGTTTCATTGTGTTGTTTAAGTGTTCCTTTTATTTTTTATTTTTTGAGCAGTGTATATGTTTATTGCATGTGTATATATGTATAGATAATTATACTGCAGTACATTTATTTATAACCAGAAAATCTCATGTATTTGTTTATTTAATTTATGGCATTATATTTTCCCCATTTTTGTATTCTTTCCCCACTGATATTTTATATATGATTTTTTTTTATTTGTTTAATGTTGTACTAATAAAGACTATATACACTCAACGGCCACTTTATTAGGTACACCATGCTAGTAACGGGTTGGACCCCCTTTTGCCTTCAGAACTGCCTCAATTCTTCATGGCATAGATTCAACAAGGTGTTGCAACGATGCTCAATTGGTACCAAGGGGCCCAAAGAGTGCCAAGAAAATATTCCCCACACCATGACACCACCACCACCAGACTGAACCGTTGATACAAGGCAAGATGGATCCATGCTTTCATGTTGTTGACGCCAAATTCTGACCCTACCAACCGAATGTCGCAGCAGAAATCGATACTCATCAGACCAGGCAACGTTTTTCCAATCTTCTACTGTCCAATTTCGATGAGCTTGGGCAAATTGGAGCCTCAGTTTCCTGTTCTTAGCTGAAAGGAGTGGCACCCAGTGTGGTCTTCTGCTGCTGTAGCCCATCTGCCTCAAAGTTCGCCCTACTGTGCGTTCAGAGATGCTCTTCTGCCTACCTTGGTTGTAACGGGTGGCTATTTGAGTCACTGTTGCCTTTCTATCAGCTCGAACCAGTCTGCCCATTCTCCTTTGACCTCTGTCATTCACAAGGCATTTCCGCCCACAGGACTGCCGCTCACTGGATGTTTTTTCTTTTTTCGGACCATTCTCTGTAAACCCTAGAGATGGTTGTGCGTGAAAATCCCAGGAGATCAGCAGTTTCTGAAATACTCAGACCAGCCCTTCTGGCACCAACAACCATGCCACGTTCAAAGGCACTCAAATCACCTTTTTTCCCCATACTGATGCTCGGTTTGAACTGCAGGAGATTGTCTTGACCATGTCTACATGCCTAAACGCACTGAGTTGCCGCCATGTGATTGGCTGATTAGAAATTAAGTGTTAACGAGCAGTTGGACAGGTGTACCTAATAAAGTGGCCGGTGAGTGTATGTTTACATTTTCCTTATTTTGTGGTTTTTGTATGGGTTTCTTTGATCTCATATTGGATTTAGTATATTTGGTTTTTCACCCCATGCAGTATTTTTGTGTATGTGTGGGGGGGTTACCATATAGGTTGATATAGATGTAAATATTACTTATTATTTCTATAATGGACTGATAAGTGCCAAAATATCGGATACATTTTGAGACAACATAAATGCACGTTCTATGATTGAGCACACGTGTGATTGTTGATTTGTTCAATTATTCAAAATTTCTTTCCTCGGTTAGATCAGGAAAAAAAAATAAACATTATAAAATAATTTTTTGTTTACAAATGCTCCTGTGTCTTGATATTGCTGTTAAATGCATTTTATGGCGCCCCCTTCTTCTCATTCTCTCTGGGAAAATCTAATTAATGTGTCCAGTGCTGGTGGACACGCATGCCCATTAGCTTACTCTCATATTAGTTTGTTTTCCAGACCATAGATTTCAAATCCATTTTTTTCAGTGGATCTTCCTCAGCTTCCACTCTGCCAGGAGTGACATGGTTTAGACCTGTGTCCACATCAGAGGCCTTTGTAAAGAAAAAATTCTTGGCAGGAATCTGAGGTATCAGAATAGTCTGACAAGTGAAAATTACCCCTTTTCATTGGAGTTATCTTCTTAGAAAAGCCCCATTTTGCATTGTGGTTGATTTTGCAGTTCTTGAATTATAGGGTTCTCACTTCTAGGAGGCCTCAAATGATCTGTTTTCTCTGGAGAAACTGCATGGTTTCTGGTTATTTTTACTATAGCATAGCTTGACATGGAACATTTAGGAGACTCTAGAGACACAGTCTAGTCCTGGACAACTTTTTTAGCGTGTAATTCAAGGGACCCTTCATACATTTCATCTCAGGTTCATTATTAAGATGTAAGTCTGTAGAAGAGACATCATTTGCTCTTTTTGTTTTTTAAATGCTTTATTTTTATGAATTTCCCTAGGGGTTACCATATTAGACACACACATTTACTTCCTGTATTATCTGTGTAGACAGTACAGCATGGTTTTTTCTTTATGCCAGCACACTGAGTGTGAGTCAATTGACACAGAAATGTTACAAATTATTGCAGATCCTATAAGTAATACAATGTAGTTCCTCCCCAAAATAAGGAGAGTACAGGTTAGATATATTTCGAGCATTATAGTGTTTATCATTTCTACCCTGCATTACAATGGCACTGTCATTAACACACCCACCCTCAAATTATAATGATATGACTTTTTCTTATCTATCCCAGTCTATACAGAAAAGCTATCAAGTTAGCTACATGAAATAGAAAGCATTAGGCTATAGCTAGGGCTGTATTTGGACCTAGACACTCAAGGACAAGTGTCTAGGGCAGCAGTGTTTTAAGGAGTGGCACTTAAACAAGTAGAAAGTTTTTTTTTGTACTGCTGTTTGTAGCTCTCATTTGCTTTTTAACGTTGGCTCAAAGGCTTTGTCTGCACCATCATGCTGTAGTATACAGATAGGCTCCTGACGCAGTAGCTGGTTTAATCCCCAAAAAGCTATGGTCAATAGTATATGTGGCATCTAGGGAATTAGCTCTGTCACCCACGGGCACTGCTGCAATATGATAGTGTGGTGGCAGTTGTCAAATAATGACCTTGGGGTCTGCCATGTACAGGAAACCTGCCAGAAACAGAGTATAATAGGCTGCCTGTTACAGAAACAACATAATACATAGCAACACAGTAATGTGCTTTAGTCCCGTATAGGTGTTACAAAAAAGAGTAAAACTCAAGCAAAATACAAAATGCTTGAACAAAAAACTGCAGATTCCTTAATTAAGAACACTTTAAACATAACAGGTATTGCCAGGTCTTTAATGATCCAACCTATAAAATTATCATATTTAATCCGTGCTGTTAATGCCCCCCAAAAATGAATGAATAAAAACCCTGCTATAATTACCTTTTTTCATTTAGCTTTAAAGAAGATAGAATGAAAAGTGATTAAAACTCTACTCCAACATGGTACCAATTAACATGGCAACTTATCTTACAAATAAAAAGCAATCACAAAATTCCACAGGTAGATAAGTAAAGAAAAAAAAGTTATGGCTCTTAGAATATTGTGGGCATAAAAACATTAATTGTTAAATGGCAATTATGATTTATGAATGTGAGGAGGGGGCCGTAAAAAAAGAAATATGCCCTGAAAAAGTTGTGTATGGTCAGTGAAAAGGGATGGCAAACTCAAGCAAAGCTCTGGGTGGCAAAAGCTCTAGCTAAGGCACTGAAACTGTGCACCCCCTATACATGCATGTATCAAAAGACAACCAATTGTGGCCGGGCAGAAAAAAGAAGACATGTAAGCCTATCTTCACATGGGTTAAAATGGGGCACATTTTGCAGCATATTTCGCTGTGTACTGCGCGAATTACGGGCTGAAATACGACCAGTCATTATGGTAATCCACAGTTCTCATAGAGAACTATGGATTACGCCTCCTCTCCCCGGGCATAGAATACGCCGTGTGGGGGATAAGTGACATGCCATTTATTCACAGCACTTACGCGCCACGAGTAATGGCAGTCTATGGGGCCGCATCGCGGGGGTGCGCGCCGCTCGACGCGAGCTCCGGAATGCACGGCGTAATTGCAGGGCGTACTGTACACCCTGCAATTAGCCGTGTGAACTTAGCCTAAGAAGCAAACTGCACTCCCCCCAGTCCCATTTTTTTTTTTATCTTACAAAACATACTAATTGTGACTGCAGCTTGCTAAAGTGCACCTGACAAACACATCTAGTGGGATGAATCTAATGGGAATGAACATTTTTTCTATGATGGTGGTTGGTTTGGTTGGCCATGGACTCTCCAAACAACCACTGAAAACACCAAAAATAAATTTCAGTTTACTGAAAATCAACTAATGAAAATCAGACAATGCTTTTAAACTGTCGTTCAAACAAAAAAAATTAAAAAAAAACAAACTAATGAACTGGCTTGGTCAAAATTGATGGTACCCATAACTCAATATTTTGTTGCACAACCTTTTGAGGAAAACGTTGCAAACAAATGATTTCTGTAACTCATAATGACACTTTTGCACCTGTTCACAGATATTTTTGCCCACTCCTCATTAACAAACTGTTCCAGCTCTCTCAAGTTTGAAGGGTAAGCTCTCTGTGTGTTTCAGCTCCTTCCACAGATGTTCAATAGGATTTAGATCAGGGCTCACTTCAGAATAGTCACTTCAGAATAGTCCAATGCTTTGCTTAGCCATTCTTGGATATTTTAGCTGTGTGTTTTTGATCAATATCTTGTTGAAGGATCCATGACCTGCAACTGAGAACAAGCTTTGTAACTCTGGACAGCTCATTTCAATCCAGAATGACTTTACAATCTTGAGATTTCATTATATTCTGCACGGATTCAAGACACACTGTACTAGAAACAGCAAAGCTGCTCATAAAATAACCAAGCCTCCTCTATATTTCACAATAGGTACAATGTTCTTTTTCTGTTTGCCTCTTTTTTTCTATCTGTGAACACAGAGCTGATGTGACTTGTCAAAAGCTCCAGTTTTGTCTCATCTGTCCAAAGGACATTTTCCCAGAAGCTTTGTGGCTGGTCAATATTTTGGCAAATTCCAGTCTTGCTTTTTGATGATTTGCTTTCAACAGTGGTTTCTGTCTTGGTTGTTTTCCATTAAGTCCACTTTGGCAAAGACAGCAACAGATGGTGCAATCTGACACCGATATACCTTGACCTTGGAGTTCACCTCTAATTTTTTTGGAAGTTGTTCTGGGATTTGTTGTTACCATTTGTATTAGGCTAGGTCTACACAGCATAGGACAAAAAAACTTGTTGAAAACCAAAACCTAAAAGCAGCTTTGAACCTGAGTAATTTGTCAGTTTTTAGTCCAAAGCAGCTGGGTTTCCAATGAGTTTTTTGGGTGGTTTTTAGTTTTTTGTTGAGGTTTTTGGTGTGTTTTTTTGGGCAGTTTTTCTGGAAGTTTTCACTGGTTTTTAAATGTATGCAAAATGCCTTGTTTAAACACTTGGGTGGTTTTTCAGCGAAACCATTCAAAAACCGCACCAAAAACTTTTCGGTGGTTTACATATACTTCAATAGTAAATTTTCCACTGGACTCCAGTGGATTTTACAACATGTTCCTAAAACTGCCAGCGCCCAGCGCCTTTGAAAAACAATCTTTTCTATTAAAGTTTATGTGGACGGTTTTCTGTTAGATTTTCAGTGGTTTCTAAATACTAAAACCGCCAAAAATCTGACGGAAAACCTGTGCTGTGTGTTCATTTGTCTGTCTCTTCAATGTGTCATCAATTTTCCTCTTGCAGTGATGTCCAGAGAGGATGGTTACAGTCCCATAGGCTTTAAACTTCTGAATAATTTGTGCAACTCTAGTAACAAGAACATTAAGCTGTTTGGAGATGGTTTTATAGCCTTTACCTTTAACATGTTTGTCTATAATTTTCTTTCTAATATTCTAAGAAAGCTTGCTCCTTAACTCCCTTTGCTCCATGGTCAGTGTGGCATATACCATGATACCAAACAGCACAGTAACTACTTTTCCCTTATAAATAGGCGGATTGACTGATTACAGGACACACCTTAGTTTTATTTTTTATTTTTCAGATGAACCACAATTCGAAAGCAATGTCTGACTTTCATTAGTTTATTTTCAGTAAATTTAAAATTACCTTTGCAGGTATCAAGATAATTCAGTAACCAATGTGAGTTTTTACCATCAACCATCAATTTTTCCAATATATATATATATACACATCACACACACACACACACACACACACACACACACACACACACCACACCACACACACACACACACACACACACATTGGCAAAATTGATGGTACTATTCTGTTATATAAAAACTGTACTAAATATATATGGTACTGCTCAACAAATGTCATTGATAAAGCACTCAATTAAGAAAAAGGCAATTCACTCAATTTAGATGCAAGGCCTGTCTGTGCCCAATCCAGATAGGAAGCCAACCCAGCAGGGAGTCTGAACCTCAAAAGGTTCCTCACTTAATTTCATTTCCACCTGGCCAGGGCTAGGGTAGACATGTGCTCCGAGACACAAGGCATCCAAAGAAATGTGTGCCCTGGGTTCAGGGTTGTCTCTATTGGGGGGTACAAACACCAGCTTTCCAGGAGCATCCATACAGACCAAATTCAACCCCCCCCCCCATTGTGTATTCAGCACAAGACCAACCTAAAGTACATCTATGGGAAGCACAACGTCACAAACACAACTTCAAGTCGGGCCGTCGACACTCGAGTGGGTGCGGGCTTTCTTGACAGATTGGTCTATAATCAATATCCTCCTTCTTCTCCTCCTGCCTCCTAAAACTAAATGTGCAGAAAACCGAAAGCCGCCTCCACCTGAAAAATATCTCTCACATCCGCTTATTTCTCAACTTCGACACTGCAAAAATGCTAGTCCACGCTAGTCCATGCTCTCTGCAACATCCTTCTCTGCGGCCTCCCATCTAGCCCTCTCGCTCCCCTTCAAACCATCCTCAACTCTGCTGCCCATCTTATCCACCTCTCTCCTCGATACTCCTCTGCCTCTCACCTCTGCCAATCCTTTCACTGGCTACCCATTGTCCAGCGAATTAATTTCAAGTTACTAACCATGATCTATAAGGCTCCCCATAACCTCTCTCCTCCATACATTTCTGCCTTAATCTCCAGATATCTCCCCTCACGCAATCTCCGCTCCTCACAGGACCTTCTCCTCTGCTCTCCTCTTATCAGCTCCTCACACAACAGTACAAAGTATTCTCTCGTGCTTCCCCCACACTCTGGAACTCACTGCCCTGATACATCAGACTCTCTTCCACTTTCACCAGCTTCAAAAGCAACCTGAAAACCCATCTCTTCAGGATTGCCTAAAACCTACAATAACCCTGCTGCCACTGTGCTACCCCACAAACATGTCTGCCCCTCACCTCCTGTCTCTATCCTTCTCCGTCATAGATTGTAAGTCCTTGCGGGCAGGATCCTCTCTCCCTCTGTACCAGTTGTAAGTCATTCATTGTCATCATTGAACTTTTTTGACATATGTCATATATGTAACCGCCCTCAAACTACAAGCACCATGGAAGCACTGGGGGTTTTAAAATAAATAATAACAAGACTGTGCATGTCTATCTATATATAAATATGTGTGTGTGTGCTTGGTGTATATATATATATATATATATATATAATATATATATATATATATATATTATATATATGTAGATTATATATATATATATATATATATACACTCACCGGCCACTTTATTAGGTACACCTGTCCAACTGCTCGTTAACACTTAATTTCTAATCAGCCAATCACATGGCGGCAAACTCAGTGCATTTAGGCATGTAGACATGGTCAAGACAATCTCCTGCAGTTCAAACCGAGCATCAGTATGGGGAAGAAAGGTGATTGAGTGCCTTTGAACGTGGCATGGTTGTTGGTGCCAGAAGGCTGTCTGAGTATTTCAAAACTGCTGATCTCCTGGGATTTTCACAGCACAACCATCTCTAGGGTTTACAGAGAATGGTCCGAAAAAGAAAAAACATCCAGTTGAGCGGCAGTCCTGTGGGCGGAAATGCCTTGTTGATGCCAGAGGTCAAAGGAGAATGGGCAGACTGGTTCGAGCTGATAGAAAGGCACAGTGACTCAAATTGCCACCCGTTACAACCAAGGTAGGCAGAAGAGCATCTCTGAACACACAGTACGGCCAACTTTGAGGCAGATGGGCTACAGCAGCAGAAGACCACACCGGTGCCACTCCTTTCAGCTAAGAACAGGAAACTGAGGCTCCAATTTGCCCAAGCTCATCGAAATTGGACAGTAGAAGATTGGAAAAAACTTTGCCTGGTCTGATGATCTCGATTTCTGCTGCGACATTCGGATGGTAGGGTCAGAATTTGGCGTCAACAACATGAAAGCATGGATCCATCCTGCCTTGTATCAACGGTTCAGGCTGGTGGGGTGGTGTCATGGTGTGGGAATATTTTCTTGGCACTCTTTGGGCCCCTTGGTACCAATTGAGCATCGTTGCAACACCTTGTGGAATCTATGCCACGAAGAATTGAGGCAGTTCTGAAGGCAAAGGGGGTCCAACCCGTTACAAAGCATGGTGTACCTAATAAAGTGGCCGGTGAGTGTATATATATATATATATATATATATATATATAAATATATATATACATACATACAAACCACACACAAACATAAATTAATTTAATGCCCTTAGGGCGGAGTACTAAACAAGTTCTATATATTTCAAGAAGCTGGGAGATTTTAGCTCTGAGGCCAGAAACATTCTACATATGCATACTGTAGGCATCCTGTAATTACCATTATATAATATGGGTGTACTAATAAGTTATTAGGTTTTAAATGATTGGATTTCGGTCGGCATGTTAAAGTTGTCCAATACTGATTGACAATTAAAGTCAGAGGCTGGCTGACAGCCCCATATTCTTAATCTTAACTGGAATCTGATAATGTTACCTCTGCTGACAGCTCTAAAAGCCAACACACAACAGATATCTGGTGAAAAATGTTATAATTTTTGGTTGTTTGTTGGTGACTGTTGATATGTGACACAGCATAACATCTCATAAGCCCTTGGGGTGTTGGTCATACAACCAGTTATTAATGGCTATCCTCTGTAGTATATGGTCACCTTTCCATTAATGGGTTATGTTGGCAAATCACAATCCTAGACCACCAATATAATTAAAACTGATAAGTGTTCAATTTGTCCTCAGCTATAGACACATCAGAGAGATTTTAGAGTGATGAGCAGATAATCAAATGCTCTACAGATCACTGTCATGTGATTGTTGGGACTTGTGTCTGTTTTCAAGCCCCACAGCTGTGCTGCATGGTCATCTCTAATGAGTGTTGGTCAAATGTAAAGAATTGTTTCCTGTCTCCATTATCTTTTCTGTAACCATAAAACGTATCTATACAATGATAACAGACTTCCTAGTGTGGGGTGAAAGGTCATAGTATGGGCCCAAACAACAATTACTAGAAGTCTATTCTATCATCTAAGTGGCATGTGACCGGGCTCCACAAATCTGTTCATAAAGGATATTTAGGGTGCTTTCACACAGCGCAGTTTTGGTGCAGTTTTAACTGTGCTCCAATTAAACTGCCTTTATTACCAGCCAGCTTCTTTCAGTTGTCTAAACTGTTCAGAAAGGTCTTTTAAGTAAGTAATCAATTACTGTGTTTGAAGTCTTGTGGATTACAAACACACAGATTGATTACTCACTTTCCAAACAGTTTAGATAAGTGAAAGAAGCTTGCGGGTATAAAGGCACATAATTGGAGTGCAGTTAAAACTGCACCAAAACTGCACTGTGAGATAGTACCCTTATTGTGATTCCAATTTTCTTGCTTGGATACATGTTCCATTTGTTATTACTAGAGGAACTATCAATGGCAAGAAATTATTAAAAAAATGCATCTAAAATACAAAAGAGAAAATACCAAAAGACATTTAAGCATATTCCCAAGGTCTTTTCAATGTAACTGGAAAACAGCAGATGTGCAAATAATGGGTTTCGCTAAATCATGAAGTGCATTGATGAAATACCTGCAAAACATTCCTATGTTCTCATAAGCAGGTGTAAGGGGCCAAACAATTGTAAACAGTTCTGCTGCAGTCTGGCTCCTGCAGAGCGGTGCTTTCAATGATAACACAAAGAATACATTCTTATCTTCGGTTAAGGTGACCAGATGGCTGTAAATGATAAGGGAATATAATTCAATTCTGCTCCTGCACTCCTTATACTAAAGTCTCAAAATACCTTTGTGTATATAATGCCGACCTGCTGGACAACAATAAATGCTGGAGTAGATTCCAATGTTTCTTTGATTTTGAATAATCTAGCTGTCCAGTTAGGTGAATTGTGAATAATACGTATTAAATAATTGATACTTTTTCTTATTGGAGTATCCAGAGCCACCATCAGGAATTTCAGGGCCCCATAAAGCCAAAGCTTCTTCCCTCTCCGTCAAGAAAAAATCCAATCATGCCATTACTGAAGAATATTAATGCGCAGGGGTGTAGCTACAGGGGGTGCAGAGGTAACAGTCGCTACCGGGCCCAACAGCCTGAGGGGGCCCAAAAACCCTTCTGCCACATAAGAAGACACCAGTATTGTAAATGGCTCATGGTACCTGGGGGGCCCCATTTAACTTTTTGCACTAGGGCCCAAGAGCTTGAAATTACGCCTCTGTTAATGCGTATGCAGCTATGTAAAAATAAATTCATTGTTTTTGGATTAAGTTGAATTTTACAACGTATAGTTTATCTATATTTTGCAGGTCAGTATGTATTAAAAGACAAGCAAATACCACCACATGATCACCGCGTATCACCACTATAATGTTACTGTCCAAGTCAGTATAGCCAGACCAATATTACCAATGACAACAATATACAAAAACCAAATAATATCGTCACATGCCACTACCATATAGTGACTAATACCACTGTAATGTTACTGACAGAACCAATATACCAAGACCAATATGATCAATAACAACAATATACAAGAACCAAATAATACCACAACATCATCACCACATATCGCTCCATAAAGTTACTGAATAATACCACCAAACTGCTACTGAATATAAACCATTACACCAAGGCCAATATTTCCACCATACAGTGACCATATAGTGGTAGATACCAGTGTACACAGGCACTCTTCACACAAAAGCGCTTGTATTTCAGTGCAGTTACATTTAGTGACTGACCGGACACATCTTCTCTGATGGGAGTCATTCACTTTCCTTTTTCTTCTCCATCCAGTCCAGACCACCATAACGACTTCTCCTGGCCACTACTTGTCCCTGCAGAATTCATAACACAAACACCTGAGACTCCTCACTTTTCTATCATCTTCCTACCTGTACCCCTCCAACTATGTACAAACTCCCAACTCAATAGTTCCTCAAATGGTAAAAATAACTCTGTTGGTGCCCTGGTGGGTTTTTAGGCTAGGG
>JAODAL010031052.1:0-49021 GCA_025379985.1 Phyllomedusa bahiana | reverse complement strand
CTAACAAAACCTCACATCATATTATATACAGACCCCAAACTGTATTATACACAGACCTGATATCATACTGTGCACGGATATCATTTATCATAAAGGGTCACTGTGGAATATACTGAGGTCCAGGGCTAAATAAAGAGCATTTAATCATAAGGTTAATATGACTCCTTTGGAATCCCAGATTTTTCCAGTTTTATGTTTTCACCCTAAAGAATCGATTAAGTCATATTTCCAATGAAAATTTCAGATAAGAAGCTCGTTTTGGAATGTACTATGTACATTAGTTGTATGGAATGTACTATGGAATGTCTATTTCACCCACAAGATGGGGGCCAGTGTCCAGACAAGAAGTAACCAAGATGGCCACGGGCCTCAACTATTTTAGTCCTCTGAGACAAAGGTGGGAAGGGTATAGATAAGAAGAACCAATAAAGAGGGTGGATGTATGTCACGTGTTGCCTATGGAATGTATGTCCACGGTTGTCTTTATATATCTGTGATTTGCATTAAAGAGGTAGAGAATCATTAGACTGCTGTTGTCAGTTTGTGTCTTCTTTCTTTGGCACGTGTCATTCAATATACTGATTTGACCCCCACTAGGCCCGCGAGCCCTTTCCGGTTCCATCTAAAAACATAGTGATTTATATCCATGTCTTTGCTGTGATATGTATACACCCTTGCTATATACCTCACCTTGTATTCATCTGTTGTTGAGTTCCAGTAATTAATAATAATTTAGCCCCAACATATTCCGCAGCAGTGTAAAATGAAATTTCATTAAAGTCTTTGTAAACATCTGTAGCTCTCGTTCTGCTAAAATGATATATCTGGGGTCATTTCTAGTGTGAAGAAAGGACTCACACCATACTATACACAGACCCCACACCGTACTATACACAGACCCCACACCATACTATACACAGACCCCACACCCTACTATACACAGACCCCACACCATACTATACACAGACCCCACACCATACTATACACAGACCCCACACCATACTGCACACAGACCTCACACCATACTATATACAGACCCCACACCATACTATACACAGACCCCACACCGTACTATACAAAGACCCCACACCGTACTGTACACAGACCCTACACCATACTATACATAGACCACACACCGTACTATACACAGATGCCACACCATACTATGCACAGACCCCACAACATACTATACACAGACCCCACACCAAACTATACACAGACCCCACACCATACTCTACAAAGACCCCACCATACTATACACAGACCTCACACTGTACTATACACAGACCCCACACTCTCCTATATACAGACCCCACACCATACTATACACAGACCTCACACTGTACTATACACAGACCCCACACCGTACTATACACAGACTGCACATCATACCATACACAGACCTCACACCATACTATACACAGACCCCACACCGTACTATACACCGACTGTACACCGTACTATACACAGACCCCACACCGTACTATACACAGACTGCACACCATACCATACACAGACTCCACACCGTACTATACACAGACCCCACACCGTACTATACACAGACCCCACACTGTACTATACACAGACCCCACACCGTACTAAACACAGACCCCACACCATACTGTACACAGATCCCACACCATACTATACACAGACCCCGCACCGTACTATACACAGACCTCACACGATACTACACACAGACCCCAAACTGTACTATACACAGACCACACACCGTACTATACACAGACCCCACATCGTACTATACACAGACCCCACACCATACTATACACAGACCCCACACCGTACTATACACAGACCCCACACCGTACTATACACAGACCCCACACCGTACTATACACAGACCCCACACCGTACTATACACAGACCCCACACCATACTATACACAG
Source organism: Phyllomedusa bahiana (assembly GCA_025379985.1). Lineage (NCBI taxonomy): Eukaryota > Metazoa > Chordata > Amphibia > Anura > Hylidae > Phyllomedusa > Phyllomedusa bahiana. The sequence continues at coordinate 47,114 of JAODAL010031052.1, read as the reverse complement.
ACCCCACACCATACTATACACAGACCTCACACCGTACTATACACAGACCTCACACGATACTACACACAGACCCCAAACTGTACTATACACAGACCACACACCGTACTATATACAGACCCCACATCGTACTATACACAGACCCCACACCGTACTATGCAACGACCACACACCGTACTATACACAGACCCCACACCATACTATACACAGACCCCACACCATACTATACACAGACTCCACACCGTACTATACACAGACCCCACACCGTACTATACATAGACCCAACAGCATACTATACACAGACCCCGCACCGTACTATACACAGACACCACACTGTACTACACAGACACCACATCGTACTATACACAGACCCCACACCATACCATACACAGACCCCACACCATACACAGACCTCACACCTTACTATACACAGACTCAATACTGCACAATACCAAACCACACACCGTACTATACACAGACGCCACACCATACTATACACAGACCCCACACCAAACTATACACAGACTGCACACCATACTATACACAGACCTCACATCCTACTATACACAGACCCCGCACCACACTATTCAAAGACCCCACACCATACTATACACAGACCCCACACTATACTATACACAGATCTCACACCACACTATACACAGACCCCACACTGTACTATACACAGACCCCACACCATACTATACACAGACTGCATACCATACTATACACAGACCTCACACCATACTATACACAGACCCCACACCGTACTATACACAGACCTCACACCATACTATACACAGACCCCACACCATACTATACACAGACCACACACCATACTATACACAGACCACACACCGTACTATACACAGACCCCACACTGTACTATACACAGACCCCACACCATACTATACACAGACCCCACACCATACTATACACAGACCCCACACCATACTATACACAGACCCCACACCATACTATACACAGACCTCACACCATACTATACACAGACCTCACACCGTACTATACACAGACCTCACACCGTACTATACACAGACCCCACACCGTACTATACACAGACCCCACACCATACTATACACAGACCCCACACCATACTATACACAGACCCCACACCATACTATACACAGACCCCACACCGTACTATACACAGACCCCACACCGTACTATACACAGACCCCACACCATACTATACACAGACCACACACCGTACTATACACAGACCCCACACCATACTATACACAGACCCCATATCGTCCTATACACAGACCCCACACCTTACTATACACAAACCCCACCCTATACTATACACAGACCCCACACTATACTATACTATACACAGACCTCACATCATATTATATGCAGACCCCAAACCGTATTATACACTGACCTGATATCATACTGTGCACGGATATCATTTATCATAAAGGGTCACTGTGGAATATACTGAGGTCTCAATGCTAAATAAAGAGCATTTAATCAGTAGGTTAATATGACTCTTTGGAATCCCAGAGTTTCCAGCTTTATGTTTTCATCTTAAAGAACCGATTAAGTCATATTTCCAATGTAAATTCAGATAATGAAGCTCGTTAGTTGTTTTGGAATGTACTATGTACATTAGTTGTATGGAATGTACTATGGAATGTCTATTTCACCCACAAGATGGCGCCAGTGTCCAGACACACCCTGTTGTGCCAAGAAGTAACCAAGATGGCCACTGGCCTCAAATATTTTAGTCCTCTGAGACAAAGGTGGGAAGGGTATAGATAAGAAGAACCAATAAAGAGGGTGGATGTATGTCACGTGTTGCCTATGGAATGTATGTCCACGGTTGTCTTTATATATCTGTGATTTGCATTAAAGAGGTAGAGAATTCATTAGACTGCTGGTTGTCAGTTTGTGTCTTCTTTCATTGGCACGTGTCATTCAATATACTGATTTGACCCCCCACTAGGACGTCGAGCCCCTTTCCGGTTCCATCTACAACATAGTGATTTATATCCATGTCTTTGCTGTGATATGTATACACCCTTGCTATATACCTCACCTTGTATTCATCTGTTGTTGAGTTCCAGTAATTAATAATAATTTAGCCCCAACATATTCCGCAGCAGTGTAAAATTAAATTTCATTAAAGTCTTTGTAAACATCTGTAGCACAGCGTTCTGCTAAAATGATATATCTTGGGTCATTTCTAGTGAGACGAAAGGACTCTTCACCCAGGAAGTCCCTGAGATCAAGAAACTGCTGACCACGACCAGAGACCTAACAGGTAATTGTAGCGCCCGACCGCAAGACGCCTTCATCTGGTTGGTCATCTGGTCATTTCCTCTATAGTTTTCTCATCCAGTGACTTTGGTTCTTCTCACATTATGTCCAGGATAAGGTGAAGCTTCGGGTCAGGGCTCTTCCCAAGATTCACTTTTGTTCTTACCTTGATTTCTCCAACATCACAACCTTCTATACTTTTCCCTTTTTTTTGTGCATTTTCCATATCCAAAAAGAGAAATAAACTTGGTGCAGACAGAACATTTCCAGCCGCACAATTTACAGACTGGTCACTTCGGCTGGAGATCTGTTCTGGGGCTTCCCTTCTTCCTCCATCACCGGTGAATTCTGCTGCCCGTAGAGTCCATCATTATATGAATTTTCATGAGAACCTTCCTTTTTTGCAGGAATTTTCCCTGTGGTTGTACTTACCCATAAGACTAACCCTAATCGGAGAGACGTCCAGGCTAAATTTGCGGACATGGGTGTGGAGAGAATATTCGCTCTTGAAAACTTCACCCCAGAAGATCACTTAAAGACAAAAGGGAGACATGAAGAGGTTCTGCAGTTCTTCATTGACATGATTAAGGATGTCCAATTCCGACTGCAAACATGTCCTGATCCTGAGGAGGAGAAAGTAAAAAGAAAAAAAATTGTACATAGATATGTATATGAAAGGGAAATGAGGAAGAAAGAGGAGAAAAAGCATAAAGAGGAAGATAGGAGCAGAGAGGAAGAGAGGCGCAGAGAGGAAGAGAGACGCAGAGAGGAAGAGAGACACAGAGAGGAAGAGAGGCGCAGAGAGGAAGAGAGACGCAGAGAGGAAGAGAGTCACAGAGAGGAAGAGAGGTGCAGAGAGGAAGAGAGTCGCTGCGGAGAAGAGAGGCGTAGAGAGAAAGAGAAATGCAGAGAGGAAGAGAGGCACATAGAGGAAGAGAGGCGAAGAGAGATAGAGAGACACAGAGAGGAAGAGAGGCACAGAGAGGAAGAGAGGATCAGAAAGCAAGAGAGGCGCTGGGGAGAAGAGAGGCGTAGAGAGATAGAGAGACACAGAGAGGAAGAGAGGCACAGAGAGGAAGAGAGGCGCAGAGAGGAAGAGAGGTGCATAGAGGAAGAGAGGCGAAGAGAGATAGAGAGACGCAGAGAGGAAAAAGACACAAAAGGGGAAGAGAACGCAGAAAAGGAGAGCGAAAGAGAAAGAACGAGAGGGGAAGGGGAGACGCGAGGGAAAGAGGTCAGAGAGGAGGGAGCAGAGGGGAAAAAGACCAAAGAGGAAGGGGCCAGAAAAAAAAGGGGAAGCCAAGGGGAAAAAGAGAGCAAGGGGAAGGGGGGCCCGAGGAAGAAAGAACAGAGAAAAGGGGCCCAGGGAAGAGGGGGGAGAGAGAAAGGAGGCCGAGAGGAAGAGGGCGCAGAGGGAAGAGAGGCCAGAGGGGAAGGAGGCCAGAGAGGAAAAGATCAGAGAGGAAGAGAGGCGCAGAGGTGAAGAGGGCAAAGAAAGAGAGATGCAGAGAGGAAGAGAGGTGCAGAGAAAAAGAGAGAAGAAGAGAGGAAGAGAGATGCAGAGAGCAAGGGAGGCACTGATAGGAAGAGAGGCAAAGAGAGGAAGAGAGGCGCAGAGGTGAAGAGAGGCACAGAATGGAAGAGAGACGTGGAGAGAGATGCAGAGAGAAAGAGAGATGCGGAGATGAAGAAAGATGAAGAAAGGAAGAGAGGTGAAAAGAAAGAAGGCCAAGGGGAAGAGAGACCAGAGAGGAAAGAGCAAGAGGAAAAGACGCAAAGAAAGAGGGGCCAGAGAGAAAAGAAGGGCAAGAGAAGGAGGCGCAGAAGGACAAAAATTGAGAAAAAAAAAAGGGGGCGCGAGGGGGAAGAGATAAGAGAGGAGGGAGACGAAAAGGGGGAAAGAGACAGAGAGAAAAAGGGCGCAAGAGGAAAGAGGGCAGAGGGGGAAGAGAGGAAAGGGAGAAAGGGGGGCCGCAGAGAAAAGGCAAGAGAGAAAGAGAGTACAAAAGGGGAAGAGGGGGCGCAAGAGAGCCGGGGAAAGGGGCCAAAGGGAAAGAGGGGCCGGGAGAAGAGAGAAAAAGAAAGAGAGGCGAAAGGAAGAGGCCAAGGGAAAAGGGGGGGGGAAAGGGGAAGAGACCAGAGGGGGGGAGGCACAAAAGAGGACGAGAGATAAGAGAGGAAAGGGGGAAAAAGGCCTAGAGGAAAAAGGGAAAAGAGGGAAGGGAAAAGAGGGAGGGGAAAGGGGAAGGGGAAGGGGAAAAAGAGGCGAGAGGGGAAGGGACAGAGAGGAAGGGGGGGCCAGAGAGAAGGAGCGAAAGGGGGAAGGGGGAAATAGGGGAAGAAAGCGAAGAGAGAAGAGAGGAAAAGAAAAGGGCCAGAGAAGAAAGAAGGAAGGGGAAGGCGATGAGGAAGAGAGGCAAAAGAGGAAGAGAGACGCAGGGGGATAAGGCCGGGAAAGAGAGAAGAAAAGAGACCAAAGAGGAAGGAACCAGAGGGGAAGGGGAGCCAGAGAGGAAGGGAGACGCGAGGGGAAAGGGGAGCACGAGGAACGAGAGACACAGAGAGGAAAGGAGGCGCTAAGGGGAAGAGAGGTGGAAGAAGGGGAAGGGAAAGGGGCAAAAGGGGAAAAAGGGGCCGAGAAAAAAAAAAGGGGGGAAAAGAGGGGGGGGCCAGAGAGAAAGAGAGGCCAGAAAAAGAGAGGTGCAAAAAAAGAGGAAAGGGGGAAGGAAAGGGAAAGAAAAGGGGAAAGAGAGGAAGAAGGGCAAAAGGAAGAAAAGAGGGGAAAAAGGGGAGGGGTGAAGAGAAGAAAAAGAAAAGGGGGAAAAGGTGCAGAAAAAAGAAATAATAAAAAAGGAAAAAAAAGGAAAGGGGGTTAAAGGAAGAGGGGGCGCAGAGGGGAAAAGACCAGAGAGAAAAGAGACCAAAGAAAAAAGGAAAGAGAGGAGAGAAAAAAGGGGAAGAGACGCAGAGAGGAAGGGGGGCCAGGGGAAGGGGAGCGCGAGAGGAAGAGACCAGAGAGAAACCCGGAAGAAGAACAGAGAGGAAGGGGGGCGGGGGTGGAGGGGAAGAGGGGTGCAAGAGGAAGGGGGGCACCCGGAGAGGAAGAGGGGCGAGAAAAGGAAGAAGGGCACAGAGGAAATAAAAAAAGGGAAGGGGCAGGGAGGAAGGGGGAGAGGGAACGCGAGAAAAGAGCCAGGAGGAAGGGAAAACCAGAGAGGAAGAAAAAGGGGGCAAGGGGAAGGAGGCGCAGAGGGGAAAAGGTGAAGAGGGGAAAGGGAGGGGCAGAGAGGAAAAAAAAAGGGGGGCGCAGAAGAAGGGGGCGAAGAAAAGAAGGGTCAGGAGGAAGAGGGGCGCAAAAGGGGAAAGAGAGGAAAAAGGGCCAGAAAGGGAAAAAGGGGAAGAATGGGGGGGGAAGAGGGGTGGGGGGGAAGAGAGGCCGAGAGGAAGAAGACGAAAGAGGAAAAGGAACCGAGAGATAAAAACCAGAGAGAAGGGAGAACCAAAAAGGGGGGGAAGGAAGGGGAGGCCAGAAAAAGGGAACCCGAAAAAACGAAAAAAGGAAAAAGGGGGGCGCGAGGGAAGAAGGTAAGAGGGGAAGGGGGAGGGGCCCTGAGAGGGAGAAGGAAGGGGAAGGCGCAAGAGAAAGAGAGGCGCAGAGAGAAAGAGAGGTGCAGAGAGGAAGAGAGGCGCAGAGAAGAATAGAAAAAGAAAAGGGGCGCGGAAAAATGGGAAAAGGAAAGAAGTGCAAGAAAAAATAGAAGGAAAAAGGGGTGCAGAAAAGGGGAAGAGGGGCTCAAAGGGGAAGGGGGGCCAGAGGGGAAAAAGAGAGGGAAAAGAGCCAAGAGAGGTGAAAAGAAAAGGAAAACCAGAGGGGAAAGGGGAGAGCGAGGGGAAGGGAGACGGAAGAAGGGAGAAAAAGAAGAACGAGACAAAGAGAAAGGACCTGGAGGGAAGAGAGGGCAGAGGGGAAGGGGAGGCAGAGAGGAAAGAGCGCAAGGGGGAAGGAGGGCCAGGGGAAAAGAAAGGAGGGGAAGGAGGCAAGGAGAAGAGGGGCGCAGAGAGGAAAGAAGCAAAAGGGGAAAGAAGGGGAGAGAGGAAAGAGGTAAGGAAAGGCAGAGAGGAAAAAAGCCAGAAGAAAGAAGGGCAGAGGGGAAAAGGGCAGAGGAAGAGGGTTAGAGAGGAAGAAGGTAAAAAAAAGAGACACAAAAAGGGAAAAGACAAGGGGAAGAGAGGGGGAAAAAAAAGAGAGGCCAAAGGGGAAGAGCAAAAGGGAAAAAAAGGAAAAGAGAAAAGAAAAAGGGGGAAAACCAGAGAGAAGGGGGGCCAGAGGGAGGAAGGCCAGAGAGGAAGGGGGCCCGGGAGGGGAAGAAGGGGGGAAAGAGAGGAAAGGGGGCAAGGGAAGAAGCGAAGGGGAAAGGGCCTAAAGGAAAGAGAGGGCAGGGGGAAAAAAAGAGATGCAGAGGGGAAGAGAGGCCAGGAGAAAAAAGAAAAGGGGGGAGAAAAAAATTAAGGGAAGAGAGGGCAAAAAAAAAGGAGGAAGAGGGGGCAGAGAGGAAGAGGGGCCGAGAGAAAGGGGAGGGCAGGAAAAAAAGGGGGAGGAAAGGGGGGGGCAAAAAAAAAAGGGGAAGCAGAAAGGAAAAATTTTCAAAAGGGGGAAGGGGGCAAAAGGGGAAAGGGGGAGCGCAGGGGAAAAAGAGAGGCCTTAAGAAAGAAAGAAGGCAGAGGGAAGAGGAGGGCAAAAGGAAGAGAGGGCAGAGGGGAAGAAGGGCAAAGGAAGAGAGGTCAGATAAAACAGGACGAGAGAAGAAGAGCTGCAAGGGGGAAGAGAGACGCAGAGAGGAAGAAAGGTTCAGAGAGGCCAAGAAGCGCAGAGAGAAAGAGAGGTGCAGAGAGAAAACAAAACACAGAGGGAAGGGGGAGTGCAAAGGAAGAGAGACGCAGAGAAGAAAAGAAGCGGGAATAGGAAGAGAGATGCAGAGAGGTAGAGAAAGGCAGAGAGGAAAAGAGACAGATAGAAAGACAGATGCAGAGAGGAAGAGAGATGCGGAGAGGAAGAGCGATGTAGAGAGGAAGAGAGGTACAGTGAGAAAGAGAGACACAGAGAGGAAGATAGACTAAGAGGGGAAGAGAGACGCAGAGAGGAAGAGAGGCACAGAAAGGAAGAGCGATGCAGAAAGGAAGAGAGGTGCAGATAGAAAGAGAGACTCAGAGAAGAAGAGAGGCGCAGAGAGGAAGAGAGGCGCAGAGAGGAAGAGAGACGCAGAGAGAAAGAAAGGCGCAGAGAGGAAGAGAGGCGCAGAGAGGAAGAGAGACGCAGAGAGGAAGAGAGGTGCAGAGAGGAAGAGAGACGCAGAGAGGAAGAGCGATGCAGAGAGGAAGAGAGGCACAGTGAGAAAGAGAGACACAGAGAGGAAGAGAGACACAGAGAGGAAGAGAGACGCAGAGAGGAAGAGAGACACAGAGAGGAAGAGAGACGCAGAGAGGAAGAGAGGCGCAGAGAGGCACAGAGAGGAAGAGAGGCACAGAAAGGAAGAGCGATGCAGAAAGGAAGAAAGGTGCAGATAGAAAGAGAGACTCAGAGAGGAAGAGAGCCGCAGAGTGGAAGAGAGGCGCAGAGAGGAAGAGAGACGCAGAGAGGAAGAAAGGCGCAAAAGAAGAGAGGCCAGAGAGGAAGGGTGACGCAGAGAGGAAGGGGGGTGCAGAAGGAAGGGGAACGCAAAAGGGGGATAGCGTGCAAGAGGAAGAGACACAGTGAAAAGAGAGCACAGAGGGAAGAGAGACTAAAAGGGAAGAAGACCAGAAGGGGGAAGAGAGACACAGAGGGAAGAGAACACAGAGGGGAAAGAGACAGAGGGGGAAAAGAGAGGCGCTGAGAGAAACAGAGACCGGGGGAAGGAAGGGGGAAAAGGGAAAAAAGGGAAAAAGGGGATGGAGGGAAGAAGTGGAAGGGGGGGGGGGGTAAAACACGCAGAGAGGAAAGAGACAAAAGGGGAAAGAAGACGCAGAGGGGGAAAAAGACCAGGGGGAGGAAAGGGGGCGCAGAGAGATAGAGAGACTCAGAGAGGGGGAGGGGCCCCGCAGATAGAAACAAGACGCAGAGAGGAGGAGATTTTCAGAAGGAAGAGAGAGCAGAAGGGGGAGAGGTGCAAAGAGGAAAGGAGGTGCTGAGAGGAAGAGAGGCGCAGAGAGGAAGAGAGGCTTAGATAGAAACCGAGACGCAGAGAGGAGGAGAGGTGCAGAGAGGAAGAGAGACGCAGAGAGGAGGAGAGGTGCAGAGAGGAAGAGAGGCGCAGAGAGGAAGAGAGGCGCAGATAGAAACCGAGACGCAGAGAGGAGGAGTGGTGCAGAGAGGAAAAGAGACACAGAGAGTAAGAGAGGAAGAGAGGTGCAGTGAGAAAGAGAGACACAGAGAGGAAAGAAGGCGCAGAGAGATAGAGAGACGCAGAAAGGAAAAGAGGCGCAGTGAGGAAGAGAGACGCAGAGAGGAAGGGAGACGCAGCGAGGAAGAGAGACGCAGAGAGGAAGGAAGACGCAGAGAGGAAGAGACCAGAAGGAAGAAGAGCAAGAGGAAGAGAGCGCAAAGGGGAAAGGGGAGGCAAAGAGAGGAAAGAGACACAGAGGGGAAGCGGGGCAAAAGAGGAAGAAAACAGAAGGAAGAGAGGTACATAGGGAAAGAACCAGAAGGCACAGAGAGGAAGAGTGCACAGAAAGGAAGAGAGGCACTGGGGAGAAGAGAGGTGTTGAGAGAAAGAGAGGCGCAGAGAGATAGAGAGACACAGAGAGGAAGGGAGACACAGAGAGGAAGGGAGGCACTGAGAGGAAGAGAGGTGAAGAGAGGAAGGAAGGCAGAGGATGAAATGAAGGGGAGAGCGCAGAGAAAAAGAGGGGGGCCAGAGAGAAAGAGAGGGCAAGGGGAAGAGGGCGCAGAAAAAATAGAGGGGGAAGAGGGGTCAGAAGGAAGAGGGGCTCTGGGAAAAAAAGAGTGCAAGAGGAAGAGAGGTGCAGAGAGCAAGAGAGGTGCAAATAGAAAGAGAGACGCAGAAAGGAAGAGAGGTTCAGAGAGGAAGGGAGGCACTGAGGGGAAGAGAGGAGCAGATAGAAACAGAGACGAAGAGAGGCGCATATAGAAAGAAAGATGCAGAGCGGAAGAGAGGTGCAGATATAAACAGGGACGCAGAGAAGAAGAGACGTGCAGAGTGGAAGAGAGACGCAGAGAGGAAGAAAGGTTCAGAGAGGAAAAGAAGTGCAGAGAGGAAGAGAGGTGCAGAGAGAAAGAGAGGCGCAGAGAGGAAGACAGACACAGAGAGGAAGGGAGGTGCAGAGAGGAAGAGAGACGCAGAGAAGAAAAGAAGCGGGAATAGGAAGAGAGATGCAGAGAGGTAGAGAAAGGGGCGGGAGAGGAAAAGAAAAGATAAAAGACGAGCAAAAGGGAAGAGAACGGGGAGAGGAAGAGCGATGTAGAGAGGAAGAGAGGTACAGTGAGAAAGAAGAAAAACAAGAAAAAGAGAGACTAAGGGGGGAAAGAGGCAAAAAGGAAAGAGACACAGAAGAAAGGGAAAGGCGCAGAGAGAAAGAGAGGTACAGAGAAGAAGAGAGACGCAGAGAGGCACAGAGAGGAAGAGAGGCGGAGACTGGAAGAGCGATGCAGAGAGGAAGAAAGGTGCAGATAGCAAGAGAGACACAGAGAGGAAAAAGGGGCGCAAGAGGAAAAAGGACGCAGAGAAAAAAGGGGCGCAGAGAGGAAAAGGCGCAAGAAAGAGAGACGCAGAAGGAAGAAGGGCAAAGGGGAAGAGCGTCAGAAGGAAGAGAGGCAAGTGAGAAAGAGAGACACAGGGGGAGGGAAAAAAAGAGACACGAGGGGAAAGAGACACAGAGGAAAAAGAGACCAGAGAGGAAGAGAGACCGGAGAGGAAGAGGGGGACAGTGAAAAGAAAACACGAGAGGAAGAAGACAAAGAGGAAGAGAGACGCAAGGGGAATGAGACACAAAAGGGGAAGAGGGGCGCAGAAAAAACAAGATGAGAGAGGAAGAGATACACAGAGAGGAAGAGAGGCATAGAGAGGAAGAGAGGTGGAGAGTGGTAGACAGGCGCAGAGAGGAAGAGAGACACAGAGAGGAAGAGAGACGCAGAGAAGGAAGAGACCAGAGGGGGAAAAAGACCCAAAAGGGGAAAAAGAGAACCAGAGGGGAAAAGACGCAGAGAGGAAGAGAGACGCAGAGAGGGAGAAAGACGCAGAGAGGAAAGGGGTGCAAGGGGGGAAAGGAGGAGAGAGAGTTAAAGGGAAGGGAGAATAGAAAAAAAGAAAGGGGCCAAAGGGGAGAGAGGCAGTAGGGGAAGAGAGGAAGGGGAGAAAGAGAGACACAGAGCGGAAGAGAGACTAAAAAAGGGAAAGGGGGAGACCAAGGGGGAAAAGAGAGACACAGAGAGGAAGGGAGACACAGAGGGGAAGAGAGACACAGAAGGAAAAAAAGGGGGGAAGGAAAGAGGCGCAAGATAAAAGAGAGCAGAGAGGAAGAGAGACACAAGGGGAAAGAAAGCATAGAGGGGAAGAGGGGGTGGAGAGTGGTAGAGAGGCTCAGAGAGGAAGAGAGACACAGAGAGGAAGAGAGACGCAGAGAGGGAGAAAGACGCAGAGAGGAAAGGGGGCGCAGAGAGATAGAGAGACGCAGAGAGGAGGAGAGGCGCAGATAGAAACAGAGACGCAGAGAGGAGGAGAGTTGCAGAGAGGAAGAGAGATGCAGAGAGGAGGAGAGGTGCAAAGAGGAAAGGAGGTGCTGAGAGGAAGAGAGGCGCAGAGAGGAAGAGAGGCGCAGAGAGCTGTCTAGCTGCTCCATTCTCTCCTAGGGCCCGCTGTGCAGCTAAAACTCAGCTGCATATGCACTATGCTGCCAGCCCACCTCTCCCCCACAAACATTTGACCCATTAAGCCCCAGGCCTGAAAAGGCCATAATGAAGCAGCTACCTTTCTTACTTTTTGTCTCCCTGCGCTTTAACAGTCATAACTTGTTTATTTTTTCAATGACGCAGTTCTATAGGGACATGTTTTATGCAGTTGATTTAATGGAGGAGGGAATTGAGTATACATAAAAATTACTGCATAATTAAGAAAAAAAAATTGAAGCTTAAACATAAAAAAAAGTTTTTCTCTCTTACTGTCAGAACTGTTTCAGGTTCCCATTTCCCTCTCATCTGAGATGGCAGTTCTTGACCTCTCATTTAATTCCTTCCCAACATCATATCACACGGGTCTTTTCCATGTCCTAATAGCTGCCAGATCGGTAACTGCATCAAACTGGAAGAACTCCTCCCCTCTCCCCATCTCTGAGGTTACTTCCAGGGTCAACAAGCAATACCATGCGGAGAAATGTCTAGCAATCCCTCCCCATCTTGTCCCCAAGTTAAAGCGGTTTTGCCAAGAAGTGAGTTCCTCACCTAACAGTCTGATACTCCCCTCTTGAAGCTTGAAAAAAGGGGTGTTTTGTTTCTGTGCCTCCTCTGTGATGTCATTGCTCCACCTCCCATGCACACTCCTGAGGCTGATATTCAGTCTCTGTAGTTGAGCAAACATGTTTGGCTAAACCACAGAGGATAACTGTATTGTGCACAAGCTTTAGGGGTCTCTTTTCTCCCTCTTATCTGCTCCGGAGAGAAGATAAGCTCCAAGCAGGCAGCGTTCTTTCATTTGTTCACACTGATGCAGGGGGGAGGTAGGAGGGCTGAGCAGGGAGTGTTTGCATGTTTACTCAGATAATTACATTACAACCAGTGGATTCTCTATATAGCAGACACAGGATCTTTTCTCCCCAGTCCCTTCAAAGCTCCCTGTCATCAGATAAGAAGGGCAAACAAGGCAAACCTGGCCAGATCAGTTCCTGTCAGCTCCTGGTCGTATCTAATGTAAACAATCAGGAAACTAAGGGCATGCAAGGAAGGCTGTAGCTCTCACAACCTTCACTTTTTTTAATGACATATATTTAGAAAAGTGATGAAATACCCATTTTAGAGGATCCCACGTTAAAATCAGATCGTGGCAAAACCCCTTCAAGGCTCAGATGGTCTTACTGGTCCTCGTCCAGGCATGTGCAGTTACATGTCATAAGTAGGAAGTAATTAAAGGGGTTTTGCCATGATGTAATGTTGACGTGGGATCCTCCAAAATGGGTATTTAATCACTTTTCTAAATATATGTGATTACAAAAAGTGAAGCTTGTAGGAGCTACAGCATTGCTCAGTCCCCCTTAGTTTCCTGAAAGTTTACATTAACACGACCAGTACACTGACGGAGCTGATCTGGCCACCCTTGCATGTTTTCCCCTTCTTATCTGATGACAGGAACAAGAATGAGCTTGCAAGGGACTGGGGAGAAAGTTTCATGTATGAGGCTTTCTGCTGTATGGACAATCCACTGGTTGTAATGTTATTATTTAAGTAAACATTGCAGACCGTTCCCTTCTTCCTCGCTCTCTGCTCACCCCCCTATCTCTCACCACTGTAGCCGTTCATGATTTGTTTATTCTTTCTCCTGAGCAGATAAGAGCTAAGGAACTCACTTCGTCGCAAAACCCCTTTAAGCTTCTTCCTTTTCTTCAGCACACCTATGCGACTTTCTAGGTACTCACTTGAATACAAACTATACATCTGCTTGTTACAAACTTATCATACGTGTTAGTTTATATTCATGTATACTGTCTTTTTCCCTGATATGTAGCCATGGCTGGTTATCTTGTCCTTTATTTTTTCTGTCTATATGCTCAGTTTTGTGTTACTAAGTTTCACTTGCACTGTTTATGCTATGACTATGTTATGACAAAATTGTAAATAAAAAATTTATTGTTAAAAAGAAGTGTTTTTCTACAATTGTTTTTTACATTATTTTTTTTTTACACTATTCACATTTCACACTAAATAACCTGTTACATTAGTTCTATAGGTCGTGTGGATACCCAAAACGTGTAGGTTTATTTTTGTGCGTGTTGTGTGTATACATAATAGTTTTTTTTATTGAATATCTATTTTTATTTGAATTTTTTCTACACTTTTTTATGTTTTTTCCTTTTTTTTTTTTTTTTTTTATCACATTAAGGGATAAATATTTTGGACTGGGTATGGATGCAAATCTGTCTGCTGCTGTCGACCTGTATTCAATGTCACTGAGCCGGGAGCTGCAGGTCCTGTGTCAGATGTCGTCTCTCTCTGTCATGTATAAATAATATTATGAAAATATCTAGAAAAATTTGAGAAATGAGTAGAGTAAGGAATTGAGTGAAATCATAAAAATCAGGAACAAGTAAACAAAATGATCTGATGCTTCAAAGACCTATCATGAAGGTCGATGTTTAGGGTATGTTCACACGGGGTAATTTCACTGAAATTTGCGCTAAAGTACGGGTAATCCTATTCTCATAGAAAACTATGGATTAGGCCCCCTTTCCCCCGGGGCAAAACAATCGATTTTTTTGTAGTGCGGGGGGGTAAGTGAATGTCATTATTTGAGCAATTCGCCCCGCGGTAATGATGTGAATGGGGCCCCCCCCCCCCCCCCCCGGCGCCTTGGGAGTACGCACTGAAACGGACCCCAAAACCACACATTACTGTGGCGCGTACTGTAAATGCGCCCAGTATTTCGTGTGAAAAACCCCCTTAGTGGAAAAAACTTGTATCCCTATCCTACAGCCTTGGCTCAGCATCAGGAAGCCCAGTGCCCAGCACGCCTCACTGACCATCACTGTGATAAAAAAGAGACAAAAAAATTTTTTTACTGAAGGAAGGGTTCCACATTTTTTATATGGTCACTAACCAGAAAGGTTTTTGGCCAACGATGATGTTTAAAAGTTTTTAAAATTACAATATATGCTCAAAGGGAAGTGTAAGCTTGGGCAGGACAATGCTAGACTTCCAAGATATATGAACCTGTTTTTCACATTTTTTCACACTTTTCTTTGTCCATTGCCCAAGCAACGTGTACCCCCCCCTTTTCATGATAAACCAGAAAATGCTTAAAACTTATCTTTCTCCTTTACTCTGATACTTATTGCTTTTTTTTACAATTATAACTGAGAAAGAAATCTTTAAGTCCTGCTAGAGCTCATATATATCTCCATGTTCTTCTCACTGTCCTGTGTTCCGTAAAGCCACAGCGAAACGGGACCCCTCTCCTTCTGTCTTTGCCCCTGCGTAGGACAAAAAGTTTTGTTACCCCACCCTTTTACAAAGCCCCCCCTTCATTATTTTCCCACCAAAAATGAATGGCAAGCAGGACTTTTAAAATGTTCCTGCGGGGACTTCACAAATTCGAAAGCGAAAATCCTCAAAACAAAGTCATTATCCTGTTTAAATAGATACCCCCTATTTACTTTTCTTTGGGATTTCTATTTTTTTCGCTCTTTTAAAAGCAGGAATTCAAAAAGAAAAAAGTTTATTATTTAAATATTTTTTATTTTATTGTGATTTTTCTTTATAAAAAAAAATGGAAAGCTTTTTTTGATCATTAAGGTACAGAAGAGGGGGTTTTCTCAGACGGTGTTGATTTTTCCCTGTAGATTAAATGAAATTGTCTTCAGCGGAGGTGAAAGATCAAGAAACTAAGCAAATATTTACTTAATCAAAAACCTGGGGAAGGAAAGCAAATCCCATCCCAAAAATTTGAAACTGAAGAAAAAGACTTTTAGGGATTTCCCCTGTTTTAAAAATCCCCTTTTAACAAAATTTTTTACTCAAATTTGGTATTTCAAAAGCTCAACAAGTATGGTGAATGCTATTTAAAGTAAAAAAAAAAAAAAAAAAAACAAAAGGGGGGGGGGGGGCTCCCTTTTTTTTTTTAAAGAAAAAAAAATTTCACCCCTCGGGGGCTGAAAATTTTCTTCATAGAAAATGTTTATCTTGGGAAATTGCCCCTGGGATGGTAAGAAGGAAATTTTGGGGTTTTTCGGAAAAGGAAGATACTACAAAATTTTTAAATAATGTGCCCGATAAAATTTTCTGGACCAGCTGAGGGCAACTTTGGTCATAAATGAAATTTTCCTTAGGGCGGGTTGCTTCCAAGTCTTTGGACTAATTAGGGCCAAAAAAGTCTTCTCATAGGGTGAAACAAAGCTGTAAATGTCTTTTCCTACATCTCGCTCCATTATTAAGGAAACAAGACCTTTGACAAGACACATAAGCACGGGATGGAAAGAATACAGTGCCTGATGTGAGGGGGGCCCCGGGTCCACGTGGAGACTATTCTGCAAACCAATATTTGTTCTGAACATCTCACCCATTATTTTCATGCACCTTTTATGTTTGTCACTTTACACTATTCTGCAATACGATAATCTTGTAGAATAGCGTCCTAATATAGCTCTCCCATTGCACCCAGTCTTAGGCAGGGTTTAATTGGAATACAAAGATGGCAACCATGGAGGCCTTAAATAAGCATTTGGATATCATGACAACCACTTGGCACCCCCCTATTGCATCATAAAAGGGGGCAATCAAGGGATCCAATGGAGTGTGACAGCATTTATAATCATTTAGATGCTGCAGTCACATTGACAGCAGGTAGATGGCTGGGATTGGAGTTATCTCGAATTCCAGCTGCTTACCACGGATGTTAGCTGTAATAAACAGCCGGCACCAGTCGAGTATGGAGCGGTTTCAGTTACATCCTCCTTAAAAAAACCCCTTCATTTCTGAACTGTTATTGTTTTCGGGTGGTCTGAACTCTGCCGGCTTCCCCAAGCATTCGAGGTCACCATGTGTTACTGCTCTAAGAAGGGGTTGGTAAGGCATGGTGCAATGCAATATGAAATAAGTCCAAAGAGTCAGTAAACCAGTGCACTTCTAATGGAGGAACTCAAGTGTTGCACAGTAGAGACAAGATTCTAGCCGGATTCTCCAGTCTTCTCCCTGATAAAAAAAAAGCGTCCATGCTAAGGAAATGCCTTGGATAGCTGTCCCTCTCTCTTTCAGAAGGATGGTATGCTGGCTAAAGCCTGGGGATCCAGGGTCGTGGATCGTCACTGATGGCTTGGGGTTTAAAAGGGGTGGTGACCCAGGGTCTGTGGCTTGGTACTTCAAATATTTTTTGGGCACACAGGCAGTCTGGCAGGTCTCTTCTGGTAACTCAGGGTCGGTGGGTTGTATTTCAGAATTCTTCTGGTCACAGGAAGCCCCGGGGGAGTCTCTTTTTGCTAACCACTGGGCTTATCTGCAGAACACCTAAGGGATCTGAGAGCTAGACTTTTATACAGTTTCTAGATGATCTAGAATCTTCTAATGAGAGGGGTGAAGTGGAGAAGTACAACCCCTACAAAAACGTTGTTTACAATTTCACTCTCATACATTTGTATAGAGCTTTCATTCTGGCCTATGGAAATGACTCAGCATCTTTTTTAATATTTGCAAAGGTCCTTTTTTGACAATTTTCCCCCCAAAACACTCACCTCCATTCATAGAAGCAATCTTGGGTCTTCAGTATTAACTGGTAACAGTGCAAATAAACAGAACATAGTATAATAAACAATTTAAACTGGGTTTATATCATAAAACAGTAAAGAAGTTCATAACAGTATAAACGATGATATCAAGATAGAAAGGTGCTGACGGCTTTACATAATAGCAATAGGGTTAATGTCCACAGTCCAAAGTACTCTTGTTCTGGGGGACTATATAACCACCAAGCTTCAAAGCCTCTATAAAGTAAAAAACTAGAGTACTTGTGTTAATGTGAAAAGACTGTGCCCACCTGAAATATCTCCAAAATCATGTGTTTAACTGGGTGGTTTCTGGCAGTGCCAAATTTAGTCCACAGGGGTCAACATCACCCAAGTACCCTAGATGTAGATGTTTGTGTCAATCACTGTAAGGGAACGAGAACATGGTTCATGGATAATTCTAACTGCAGATTGATCACCCTGAAAAATGAAACATTTTGCAACTTTTTTAAATGATTTTAAACTTGTTGTCTATGATAAAATATTGTCTAATCCAGGGTTTTAAAATACCCTCTACATAGACCAGTTTACACAGCTGAGGGTCTGTTACAATGTATCAGTGTAGATAATCTTCTGAGAGCTCTATATAGACCTTTATCCTGGCCGGGACATGACTTTGTGGTAACCAGATCATATCAGAAATCAGATGACACAGATTTGTTTATTAAATAGTCTTGACACATGGCTTCTGCCGTGACATCGGATAAGGGTCACATTTGCTTATCTGTACCTTCGGAATTACTACTGTAGTTTCAGCTGTAAAAACTGCAGTTAGAGCTGATGAGTCCTGACTCTTCTACTGACCAGGATATCACGAACAAAACAGAAATGTTCCCAGCGGTAAAGTTATTTAAAGTTGTGGTCCTGGTCCTCACTGTGGCTCCAGGAACAGTTCTGAACTCCATGATCATAAGGGTCTACTATGGAGATGGGAGGAAGGGACGGCGGTCCAGCACTTGTGATCATATCTTTCTTTCCATGGCTCTCACTAACCTGAGTCAACAATGGTGTCATGTTCTCGCCAGCCTTTTACATTACGTCTTGGTTGACCTGCCGTACGCTGGATGGAGCCTCTTCTATGTCTGCATCTTCTCCTTGGTTCTGTCTTGTTTCCATTTCTGGAATACTGCTTGGCTTTCCAGCTATTACTGCATAAAGCTGGTTAACTGCTCAGATAGTCATCTCATCTGGTTGAAGGACAAGCTCTCCTCTTCCATGACGCAGATCATTGGGATATCATTACTGGGGATATTCATCATCAATCTGCCTCTTTTTTGGGTGACAGCATTGAGAGTGGTTCCCAACATAACCAGCGGGTACATGAGATACAGCTTTCATATAGATGCACTTTACGCGACTCCTAATCTACTTCTTGGTTGTATCTTTCCATTTGTTGAGACTCTGATCTGCATCGGACTTAGTGTGACGTCTCTCCTGAGGCATGTGAGGAGGATCAAGATGAGTAGTTCCGAGTTCACCTGGTCTCCTGAGGTCCATGGTCATATTCGAGCAGTCACGGTCATGATCCTGCAAACTTTCCTCAATGCAACTCTGAATCTCGCCATAAGTGGGCTTGTCATGACTTCATACAAGCCGATCCCCATATTGGATGGACTTTTTGGACTCATCATCATGATAAATCCCTCAGCCCAGGCTTTCACTTTAATCACAGGAAATCCTAAATTAAAAAGCAGATTACTAAGAAGAGTAAATATCTTCTGACACAAAATAATATAATATCTATCTCAATCTATGTATCATGTTTATCTATCTATCTATCTATCTATCTATCTATCTATCTATCTATCTATCTACCTCAATCTATGTATCATCTTTATGTTTCTATCTATCTCAGTCTATGTATCATCTCAATCTATGTATCTATCTTACTTTAAACTATAGTGGGATGTCTATGTCCTTTATTCCATTGTGTCTATGATGAGTAATGTGTCTGCACCTTACAAGTTACCATTTTAGAGCCCCAGGTACAGATCCCATAAATGTAACTTTTTTATAATAAATAATACATTTTTTTTTTGTTCAGGACATTCCTACAAGTTGTGTCTTTCTTTCTGTTTTCAAGTAAGCATGGGCTTTTCATAGAATCAGGAAATGCCAAGTTCTTAGTCCCATCGATCACAACACCCATTGAGTTGTGCCAGAAGTGTGGCCTTGCAGCTTGGAAACTCCCCATGCTTAGAGAAAATCTCTCTCCTGAGAGATCATGGCCATGTGTGTCTGTCTGCTCCATCCTTGCTCTTCTGTCATTGCTCTCATTATTATGATCAGTGCAGAAGAGACCAGGAAGCTGAACAACTAGTGTTCAGCCTCCTGTTATATCCAGAAGCCCAGAATGATAGGTAATCAATGGACTAGTGATATAACAGATTAATCCTCCCACTGCCTTACGCTGCCAAGGATTTGGACATTAACCTATTTCTCTTCTCTAGATCACCAGGGATACATATTTAAACTAACTCACTGTTGTAGATCACCAGGGTAGCAATGTTTAATCCTTTCACTGCTCTAAACCTGAAGGATGTTACCATAGACCAATTAATGACGCCACTTAATAAGGACCAATCATTTGTAGCCATGCAGCAGTATTTATTTTCCATATATCTTCACACCATAAACCAATATGCCATCCTGCCTGGAATTTACTAAAATTCTGTTCTCAGCTTTTGTGGTGTATTTACAGTTCAAAATGAGGGGACATCTGATTAAGTTCAATGCTGGACTCAGAGCTACACTGCTCCTTACTGCTGTCTAATGTCCTCCATGCTGCTCCTTGTGTTTTTCTTTCACTTCCTGACCCTCCCATCCATACACTTTATCGGTAGCTGTATCCTGAGCTCTTAGTGATGCAGAGGTTCTAAGAGGGGGATTATTCTAAGCAATTTTCCAAGATATGCAGTCATTGTAATGTGATATGAAAAATACTACTGTAATGTTTTGGTTACTTTCATAAGTGACAAAAATGTTAGTTTTCGGTTAGAGAACAAATAAAGATAATATAGATTTTTTAAATTCAAGCTCACAGCCCTCTGGAACATAAGGCGTCTGTAGGCCCCAAGGTTAAGAACCTCAGTTCAAGAAGGAGGGGTTACATAAAGAGACTTGTGATACCATTGGAATGGTCTTAACAAGGTTGCACTTCTGTGTCCTTAAAGGGGATGTATAGCTTCTTTAGTTCGGCGGATTCATACTGCTCTCAGCTTCTCAACTCTAGAAATGCAGGGGCATTTCTTCCCCTCCCAGCTGGGTGACATCATCCCCCCTTCACTGTTCATGATGGCTCCCGAGACTCCCCCCCCTCTCTGTCTGAGTCCACATGTCACTGTGTCTTTCCCTATGCAGTCTTGTTTTGTAAGAGCTGTATACATACCACAGGCTGCATTCAATCTAGACTAAGCACTGATCTCTTCTCCTCTCACAGCTGGAGATTTTTTTACAGCTTTCTATGAACGGCACAGATCTCTCTTCTATGCAGGAGAGGCAGGGATCAACACATAATTCTGCTGTTTCCTGATTATAGAAGCCCTGCAGTGTTATTCTGTTTCTTCTGGCTGTGCAGAGTGAAAATGTGCCGGTCCCTTACTTTGAGTGAGAGGCAGGAATGCAAGCTCCGTGAATACAGCCGACCGTGGGCAGAACAGAATGTAAATGAGCTCTCAGCTAGTGAAATGCAAGGAGGAGGGATCCGACCAGCACTGGGGAACTGTGTTTACAGAAACAGAAGATAAGGGATCCTGTGATAACAAGACAGCTTTGCTAATGACATCCAATTGCAAAGTTGCTTGTATTCACTGACCCCTTATTCAGAAGACCATAAAATGAATACATACCACCCCATTAAGTGACATTTCCATCACAAAACACTATTTTATTAAACCGAGTTCTTAGAAAACTATTTTCTAGATATTTTGGAAGATTTTCTTTTACTTAAAAGGATTTTACCACAAAGTAAAATTTATGTGGGAAGCTTGCAAATTAAATAATAAACATTTTCACCATTCATCATTGTTATAAATTCAGCACCATTTTTGTTTCAGCTGCTCCCTTAGTGATCCATAGTGTACAGCTCGTCTCCAGGGGATACGACCAGTGACGAGAGCATCTCGGTCCTGGCCGCACATGCTCAGACATCACCTGTCTTCGCAGGCAGCTACTGTCAGTCTCTTCCCTGTTTAGTAATCACACGCACTGAGCGAGTGTTCAATGGTGCTGCCATTCTACCCCCATCCTCTGTACTCCTTAGTAATCACACACTCACTGCTGAGCGAGTGTTTAACCCCAGGTGCTGTCATTCTACTTCCGTCCTCTGAACTCCTTAGTAATAACACACACTCACTGCTGAGCATTCTAATTTATAGTACTGTCATTCTACTCCCATCCTCTATAATCCTCAGTAATCACACATACTCACTGCTGAGCGAGTGTTCAACCCCAGGTACTGTCACTCTGCTCCCATCCTCTGTACTCCTTAGTAATTATTCAGACAGTCCAAAGAAATAAAAAGAAAAGAGAAACCACAATCAGGACTGTGCTTTGAGAAAAAAACACATGTTCAGTTCCTACAGGGTTTTGAACCTATAACGCCTGTGCTGAAAGGCAGAAGTGCTAACAATTCAGCGATATTGTAAGTACTCACAGACATAAACATACCTTTGTTTGACTAGAGTGAGGACACTGTGGGGAAAGGCATGGTGCTGTCAGCCTGTTGGGTGCCATGATATGCAGTTCGAACAGATTTTACCCCCTCCCCTTTTTAATACACTGAAAGCTAAAGCTGGATTTACCAGACATAAAGGGCGGCATGTATGAACGGGGCTGCACCAGAAGCTCTGTTTGCTCTATTTGTATCCAGGTGCGCTCCAGCATCAGGCACATTATAGGGCGCCCGCGGCACTTTGTAATGTGCCTGATTTCGGGGGCGTGCTGAAGGCGTTGCACTACAACCGTGTGAAGCTGCACATTTATAGCTTCAGTACAGCAAATCCAGGGCATTACTGCTGGAACAGGTAGAGACCTTTAGAAGGGGTTTACCTGAGCCTGAAGTGTCGCTTTGTAGCTAGAAAGTGCTAAATCTATGACCGACAGTAGAACAGGTTCAGAGATTTATGCGCATTCTACACTACTAATGTGCGCAAAAAAATGGTGACAAAAATCATACATGTCGCCCTAAGTGTTCTCCTGTTGGCTGTTTGAGGTATTACACTGGGGTCTGCAGCAATAACACTGCTACATGTGTCAGTATACCTCATGTCACAGTTCTTTTACTGTATGTTCTGTCCATTATTGCTATTAAGGGAGAGCTCCACTTGTTACATCAATACAGACTCCAGATTCACGTACATAGGATTTTATGGTATGTTTCTATAAATGGGCAGCTTCAGGGGCAATCTAACCACAGTGATAAGATTTTTATTCCTCTCAGAGTTAGAGAAGTTTTTATTTCCTGCTTGTGTAAACAAGCACAACTAGGTTACCAACCATTTCCCTCTTCCCACGCAGTGGCCAGGATGGTGATGTCACTTCCTGCTGTGTCTTATCAGCTGCATGGGACCTTTTTTCATTACTGACAAACTTTAACTCTTTAGATCTATGTAGGCTTGTGTCCTGCTATTTAAACTCTTCTGTTACCAATGTCCCTCCAACAGGCTCATATATAGGGATAACAGAGCTCACCTATCAATCACTACTGTCCAACAGTCCACAGTCTAAACCAGAAGTGATAGCCTGATGATGTAGAATTGCCCACAGCCTGAACATAAAAGGTGAACCTGAAGCTATAGAGCCACCCACAACCGGAATAAGAAGTGAGAACCTGAAGTTGTAGAACCACCCACCACCTGAACAGGAAGTGGGAGCCAGAAGCTGGATAACCACCCCTTTATGCATAAGAATGAATGGATAAGGTATCCAAGAAAAAGTAATCAATAATGACATAAGTTATGAGACCACAAAATGTAATACAGGGTCTTGTAAAGGACTTATTAATATCTTCCCAAAAATATCTGTAAAAAATACACTAATAAATCAACAGCACTCTACACAATACACCAACATTAAAAAGTATACACATAAGATGTCTCATATAGAATGTATAGAGATGCTAGAAAGACTAAGCATAGAAAACAATGACACATATTAAGAGGCAAACAAAAAACACAAAATACATATTAAAATAGAGTTGAAAGTAACATTAGTTGATACAGAAAATATCACAATTAACATAAAGTAAAGCTAGATAATGTAAGGGGACCCAGTAATATGACCCAAGCAATGATGTACGATAATAGCCAGTGGGTGAGAGAAAATTACAGTTTTATCAAGTTGGCTTATAGTGGTGCTTTTTATATAGGCAGCCAATTAGAAGAAATAAACTACTTATAGCAAACATAAGGTCCTCAATAGGGAGCAGCACATGATATAATTAATATTCAATGGGGAATTTGATCCAGAAGTACCGGTGGAATGCTCGATAAGAAAAAGTGTCTGGAAATGAAAAGTGGGACTATGGGATCAAACAATGCAGAGCAGCTCATGTGCAAGAAAATAGGTAAGAGCGCACATGATCAAAAGTACAACTTAAAAGATGGAAGAACAAGCATATTTAAGTGCAAAATGTTACAGAAATGCATGTGCAAAAGATAAAACACTGGCGCATGCGCACAAAAGTAACAAAAGAAAAAAGCGAAAACTAAAATGGAAATATAGTGGCAACATATGCGCTATAAAGGGATATAAAGAAACAAAGGCAGGTGAGGCTAGAAACTCATGTAAAGTCACAATATAAACTCCTGATTAGTAATAATGAAACGTGACAAAAGGAAATGCAAATGCGCAGAACATGTGCTACCACAGATGAGTGGGAAAACCGTATCACAATCTTGTGCCGCAGATTTGTACAGTAAGAAAGGACAAATATTATAAAAAAAAAATATCAATATGTATGGTATGCAAAATGTATGTCGCTCCTGCAGCATATGATGTGCCAAAGCATGCACACAAATTGCAAATTTTAAATGAAAAAGCCATGTTGCATCTTTGCAATGGTGTATGCGCTGATAGGCAGTCATTGTAGACATGGTCAGAATGTCAAAACGCCACAATCAAAAGTAAGACCAAGAAATAATGTGAAACAAAACATGCAGAAACTGTCGACCAACTCTATATAAATGAATATGCTCACAGCAAAATATTTTAAAAATAGAAACATTTATACCAGGGTTTTATAAACTCTCCATACAAACACAGACAGCCTCCATAGCAGCATAGAACTATTCAAATGCTAAGCCTGTGAAATCTTTCTCATATATCATGCACCTAAAATAAAATTACTTTCGTATAGCAATCCTAGAAACATTAAAATAAAAAAATCAAAATGGAGATAACTATAGAAATGTAATGAAAAAAAAAGTGAATGAAAGTGACGATGTAGTAGTTAAAGTAGTTAAGTAGTTAAAGTTAAAAGCTTAAAAAAATAAAATAATCTAATAATTCAGACTAAAAAAGGAGCGAAATAAATATTATATTAATATGCTGCAGTATATAATGCATGAAGAGACACAATAAGATCCAAAAGATTGACTGAAGATTTGGAAAGGAAGAAGGAGAATGTGTAGGAAGGTCCGAGTTGAAATAAAATCTAGACATTCCCCTCTTGAATCGGATGAGGTGCGGAATGATGTCTTCAATAAAATGGTACCAGCTGACAACCTTGGTATGGTAGACTGCCAATTGGTACCTGTGTGTCAGCTCCCACTAATCCAAAAAATAATTGGCATAGGAGGGAGCGCACTGTGCACCCATCGCAGTGACTGAGACCAGTGAAGAATAAACATTATCTAAAATTAAATAATTGTATAAAAGAACAAAATGAAAAAGACTGATAATAAAATGCTCTCGCATCAATCAGAGTGCTCCTTCTAATCCAGAAAATATATGACAGCTGCCATGCAAACTAATGTTGATTATTACAATGGAAAGACTCGCAGGCCACTAAGGTGGTTTGTGCCTTGATCAATATATACCCTTATATCGGTATTATATCATTTAAATTGCAAAGGTTGGAGGATTGATGTGTAATTTAAGGCTATATGTGATGGTCAATAAAAATACATAATAGTCCCCTATACTGGCAACAGTGGGTCTTCCTTGAAATTGGCAAGGTCCAAATGGATTTTGTCAGCAAATAAAATTTAGGAATAACAGGATTATGCAGTTAAAAATACCCAGTCTTGATTAGAAATAGTTCCATAGCTTTTCACTCACCTCCCAAAGTCATCCAATTTCCTCTTTAATACTATGTTGAGATTCTTAGGTTAATGACAGCAGTACTGTGGGTTATCCAATTGTTTGGAATCCTCCTTGATATACATTTCAAATTACCACAAAGCTATGTTTCCACCTCTGCTGGCTTCTTTAATCATAAAGTTTGAAGGCTGACCAAATTACACAGTGCGTTGTGTTCATTCTTAGAAAAATTTTGGCCACTTAAATGGCCCACTTGTATTGATTTACTGTCCCTTCAAACCACAACATTAAAAAGTTGTATTGCTGAAAAAGGACAAAGGGGGTGTAGAATTTAGAACAGACTTTGAACACTTACATGAGGAACAAGGATCTTCATTTTCATTCTCACATAAAAGATCTAGTAGGTCTCACAATACATGTAGATCAAGTTCAGTATTGGGCTGTGTATGCAGAAGTTGTAGAATGAGAAAAGATAAAGGTCTTTGATGAATACAAATGTATGACCCAAAGTAGGAGAAAAGGTCAGACCTTTAGCTGGGACAGACCTCTTATTATTATTTAATACTGCACTTGTGAAGAAATATTCACAATTTGTAGCATCTACCTTTCTACCCCACTCTCTCCAAACTTATTGGAAGCTCTTCTTGTTGTAGTTGTTTTCAGGGCAATCCCCTGTTTCTTAATGTCCTTTTTTGGGATTGACCTCAACCCTTCCTTAAATAATCACTCAAAGACTCCCTCACATCCGATGGTTAGCTATCCTAACTATGATTTACTTGTATATTCCGCACAGGTGTATCTACTCTTCTACAGTTACAATTATGTCTCCATTCATATACAATTGCTTTATCAAAGCCCTGTTTAACCCTCAAAAATTTGATTTCTTTTGACTGAAATAATGTAGTTTTCAGATCTATCCAATCATGTGAAGTCTGATCAAAACCCATCAATCAGGCGTCCAAAATTAATGTCTGTTGTTTTGACCATGTTCAACAAACATACTACTAATTAACCAAAAACATTGAAATAGTCTCTTCTCCCAAGTATGTCTAAAATCCAAAGTCAACTCCCATATGGACACATTAAACTTTTGGAATGATAGAGGCCTTCAGATATTTCTCTATTTTGTTGGTGTTGTAACCACCAAGCTTTAGTGCCCTTACAGAGTAAAAAACTGATTGTGTTCATTTACAAAGAATGTGTTCACCAGAGTTATTTGCGAAGCCATCTCCTCAATTGGGGAATTATTATCCAGCTCCTCTTAGTTCAAACTTCATGCTGCTAGGGTAAACACCTTTCAAGTACCCCATGACCCCACTCAAACACCTTTACATGCCTCCATTTGTGTCTACTCTAGAGCTTTATGAAGTGTGACAATGTATTTGTAACTATTTTGTAGCTTCATTTTGAGATTGACCCAAAGGGTAACTCCTAGTAATGAATATTACATGTTTTGGACAACTGGTGTCATGGAACATTAATATTTTAGAACTGAATTATTGATATTTAGTTGATTTTAGATGTTTGTGTCTTTCCACTGCTGTCAGAATTAAAGCAACAAGAACACGTTCCATCAATAATTCTAACTACAGATTGATCACCCTGAACAATGAAACATTCTGCAACTTCTAATATAATAGTTGTCTGCTGTCATAGACATAACTTTGGGCCCCGTCAGGCTGCAGGGCCTGGTAACAACTTCTACCTCTGCACCCCCTTTAGCTATGCCCCCAGCTTGTTGTCAATGAACAGAAAGACTTGTTCACACAAAGGGGCTTAAGAGTCCCTCTGACCCAGTCCAGTTCACACAGTTGAGGGTCAAATACATTGTTTCAGTGAAGAAAGTCACGTGTGAGTCATACAGAGACCTTTCTCCTGCCCTGATTTTAACTTTTTGTAACCAGATGAAAATCAAATATGTACAGAACAAAAATTTCTTTATGAAGTTGTCTTAATGGGCGGCTTCTGTGCTGACATAGGATATGGCTCCCATTTGCTTATCTGATCCTTCTGCATTACTATTCATATCTGTTAGAGCTGTAGTCCTGTGTCCTGACTAGAGATGGGCGAATTTCCCAAAATTCGGTTCGTTCACTTCGTCGAATTTCCCGACAAAAAATAACTTCGTTCCGAATTACTTCGGGACGAATCACGTTAAAAAACAGCTAATTCCAGGCTGCACAGAGCCTGCAGGGTGCTGTAGAACGTTGTGCCATGCTTAAATATGCAGAGGGAGCTTGGTTTGGTCTTCATACAATGTTGTGTTTTAGTATGACACGCACATGACTGCCGCCGCTCTTAGAATCGCTTCACTCTAAAATTCCCTGGGCACTTAAGAGGGCAAAACTGACCAAATAACTGAAGGGGGAATGTAGCCTGATAAAGTTATGCCAGCGACAGCTGGACAAAAACAAGCTGAGGGCTCAGGTGGCAACATCAGTGACAGAGTGTGAAGGTCACGGCAGCAGCCACAGCAGCAGCATGAGGTCAGGCAGTGGCACAATGACACAGTGTGTAAGTTACGGCAGCAGCAGCAGCATGAGGTCAGACAGTGGCACAATGACAGTCTAGAGGTGGCAAAAAAAGGAGTAGGCCACAGAGTGGCACAATGTCACAGTGTGTAGGTCGGCAGCAGCCACAGCAGCAGCATGAGGTCAGACAGTGGCACAATGACATTCTGGAGGTGGAAAAAACAGGAGTAGGCCAGAGATTGGGACAATGACACAGTGTGTAGGTCACGGCAGCAGGCACAGCAGCAGCATGAGGTCAGACAGTGGCAAAATGACAAAGTGTGTAGGTCACGGCAGCAGCCACAGCAGCAGCATGAAGTCAGACAGTGGCACAATGACATTCTGGAGGTGGCAAAAACAGGAGTAGGCCACAGAGTGGCACAATGACACAGTGTGTAGGTTACGGCAGCAGCCACAGCAGCAGCATGAGGTCAGACAGTGGCACAATGACAGACTATATGTGGCAAGAAAGAGGAGTATGCCACAGAGTGGCACAATGACACAGTGTGTAGGTCATGGCAGCAGCCACAGCATGAGGTCAGACAGTGGCACAATGACAGAGCGTGTAGGTCACGGCAGCAGCAGCATGAGGTCAGACAGTGGCACAATGACATTCTGGAGGTGGAAAAAACAGGAGTAGGCCAGAGATTGGGACAATGACACAGTGTGTAGGTGACGGCAGCAGCCACAGCAGCAGCATGAGGTCAGACAGTGGCACAATGACAGAGTGTGTAGGTCACGGCAGCAGCCACAGCAGCAGCATGAGGTCAGACAGTGGCACAATGACACAGTGTGTAGGTCACGGCAGCAGCCACAGCAGCAGCATGAGGTCAGAAAGTGGCACAATGACATTCTGGAGGTGGAAAAAACAGGAATAGGCCACAGAGTGGCACAATAACACAGTGTCTAGGTCACGGCAGCAGCCACAGCAGCAGCATGAGGTCAGACAATGGCACAATCACATTCTGGAAGTGGCTATAACTGGAGTAGGCCACAGAGTGGCACAATGACAGAGAGTGGAGGTGACGGTGGCAGCAACATGAGGTCAGACAGTGGCACAATGACATTCTGGAGGTGGCAAAAACTGGAGTAGGCCACAGAGTGGCACAATGACAGAGAGTGGAGGTGACGGCAGCAGGAGCAACAGCATGAGGTCAGAGAGTGGCACAATGACAGAGTGTGGAGGTGGGTGGCAATACCAGTCCCTGGTAAAGATGGTTGGTGGCAGATGGAGAAACTGTCAGCAGATGTGTGGCATCAGGCGGGTGGCGGCATCAGAATAGTGGCTGAGGCAGGTAGTTTGAACCCAGACTCATTTCTCACAGTTTAGGTGAGGCGTCATGGCTGATGTAGTCTGACGCCTAAGGCATTGGTGTGTGAAAATCCTGCCCGATCCACGCCTGATTCATCTTGACAAAGGTCAGTCGTTCCACATTTCCCGTGGACAAGCGGGTTCTCCTTGGGGGTAACGATGGCTCCCGCCGCACTGAACACCCGCTCTGATGCCACACTACTGGCCGGGCAGGATAGCTTCTCCACTGCAAACTCGGCAAGTTCCGGCCACATATCCAGTTTGGCTGCCCAGTAGTCCAGCGGATCTTCTAACTGGGGTGGCAGAGTGCTGTCCAAGTAGGCCACCACCTGTTGGTTCAGGGTCTTCTCCAGTTCCTGCTGCTGCTGCTGGCGACTGCCCTCCTCACTAGGCGGGTGAAGGAAGCTGCTCATCAGTGACTCCAGACTTAGGTTGCTGCTGATGGAGCTGGTACTGCTCCTACCCCCTCACCTTCCCCCAGCAGCCGCGGCAGTAGTACGTGAGCGCTGAAGAACCCCCCCGGTCAGACCTGTCAGAGGAGGGACGATGCCGCACATAAGCAGCGGCCAACAGACTACGGAGGATTTCCCTCCTCCATTTCAGACCCCACCGGACTCATGTGGCCACGAGATGTAGTCACCACATCTCCAGTCCCCTACCCAGACAGATTTTTCAGCATCTGTTCACGGACATGAAGCAGTGGAATGACGTTATTCATTCCGTAGTCCTGGCGACTGACAAATAACATGGCCTCCTCGAATGGCCTTAACAAACAGCAGGTGTCACGCATGAGCTGCCACTGGCTGACATCAAAGTTACACAGGGGAGTACTCCTGTCCACCTGGATCATCAAAAAATCGTTAATGGCCTTTCTCTGTTCATACAGTCGGTCCAACATGTGCAGGCTGGAATTCCAACGGGTGGAAACATCGCATATCAGAGTGTGTTGGGGGAGGCCGTTCTGCCGCTGCAACTCGAGGAGGGTGTTCCTGGCTTTGTAGGAATGGATGAAGTGCATGCACAGTTTCCTGTCCATTTTCAGAACTTCTGAAGATCGGTGGAAGACTTCAGGAACCTTTTCACAACCAGATTGAACACGTGCGCCATGCAGGGCGCATGGACCATCCCTCCTCGGTGCAGCGCAGACACCATGTTACTCCCATTGTCCGTCACCATGGTTCCGATTTGCAGTTGGCGCGGAGAAAGCCACACATCGATTTCTTGCTGCATGACGCGAAGCAGTTCCTCCCCTGTGTGACTTCGTTCGCCAAGGCAAGCCAGGTGTAGAACTGCGTGACACCGCTGTGCCCTACACATGTGATATGATGGAGCAGTACTTGTGGAGGCTGAGATGGTGGTGGTGGAGGAGGAGGCGGACATTGGCGCAGGAGCCACAGTTTGACAACGTGGAGGAGAAAGCGCCGTCTCCTGTCCAAGTTGTTGGTGTGCCTGGGCAGGAAGCACATTCACCCAGTGGGCCGTAAAGAACATGTACTGGCCCTGACCGTAGTTACAGCTCCAGATGTCCACGCTGCCGTGCACCTTGGAACAAACCGATAAGCTCAAGGACTGGCCCACCTTCTGTTCTACATATTTATGAAGTGCTGGTACTGCCTTTTTGGAAAAGAAATGGAACTCTCCATCTTGCTCGGCACAAGCCATTAGTTCTCTGAACGGTGCAGAGTCCACCATTTGGAAAGGGAGGGACTGCAGTACCAACAACTTGGTCAGGAGCACGGTCAGCTTCTGCACCTTAGGATGGTTGGACACGTACTGTTGTGACGCGCAAGCTGACGCCCTCTTCTCCTGACGATGATGAAGCCCTTGCCTCACCCGGCTCCCAAGTGCGGTCGGCTACATCATCATCTATTTGTGTTTCATCATCACTGCTGTCCTCATCACCGGTCTTGGTATGCAGAGGCTGACCCCTCACAACATGACCTCCCATGCCACTCTCAACATCTATACTTTGCCGCCTACTGCAAGAAGCAGGGGATATTGGCCCCATTTCTTCGCTGCCAAGTAGCTGCTGACTGCCCTCCTCAAAATTGTTCATCCTCGCTATATAGTGGCGCTGAGCCCAGACCACATAGTAGATCTCTGGCTGAGGGAACCGGATGGGACAGAGGCGGGTTGAGGACAGGTGAGGGCCGCTGACCCGCTCCCGGGCCATGCCAACTAAGGTTTGTGTCTGACGTTCCCACCGACTCTTGGCTGGGGTTGTCAGATGTCATCTGGAAGGAAGTGGATGACCTAGTCAACCAATCAAGAACCATTGGGTTGCTGAACAACACACGGCCGCTAGATGACAGCGGCAGTTGTGGCCTCACCGAGTGATCCCTGCTGCGATGTCCCCTTGCTGTGCTGCGACCTGGGCCTGTTCCAGGAATGTTTGTGACATTGCCACTCGCAGGTGAAGAGCCTGCCACCTCTCTGTCTGACATACTGTTTGTTCTAAAAGGTACAGACACTGTTTGATGAAGATATCTGTATATGATAAATACACAACCTGTATTTGACTCCAAATGAACCCAGTAACAAGCTTGGGTAACCCTTGGATATAAATTGCGCTCCACAAATGGGCAGGAAAAATTGACTTGTATGTGCCGTTTAAAAACTCTGTGTATTTTACTGAATATAAAAGCACAAACAGGCTTAATTAACCTTCAGATATGAATTATGCTACAGAATTTCTTCTGTGGCGGTGAAAAACAAAGTTTCTTTTACTGAGTACAACTGCAGAACAACGCTTAATTAACCCCTGGATGTAAATTGCGCAAAAGAATTGAGCAACCAAAAACTACGAGCTTTGTAGCATGTTACAATGGCGTGTTTTCTACGCTACACAACAAGAGAAAAAATTGTAATTAACCTTCGCTTGTGAATTAGGCTGCAGGAAAAATGTATTTTTTGGCGGTGAAAAAGACGGTTTATTTTTGTCACCACAGCAGAAAAACAACGCTTAATTAACCCCTGGATGTAAATTGCGCAAAAGAATTGAGCAACCACAAACTACGAGCTTTGTAGCGTGTTACAATGGCGTGTTTTCTACGCTACACAACAAGAGAAAATTTTTTTTATTAACCTTCGCTTGTGAATTATGCTACATGAAAATTTTATTTTTTGGCGGTGAAAAAGACGGTTTCTAGGATTCACCACAGCAGAAAATAAACTCTTAATTAACCACTGGATGTAAATTGTGAAAAAGAATTGAGCAGCCAAAAATGAAGTGGTATTTGTATTGTATAAACGCTGTTTCTTTAAATGAATACAACAGGAACTGGCTTAAATCCCCCTTGGATATTCAATGTGCTGTTAGCAGATAGCATTAAAATTTATATGCAGCTGCAGTGGACGCACACTGGACTTCAGATCCAATACCCCACAAAATCAGAAATAGAACATTAAGAGAACAGTCTCTGAGACAAGCGAAAACCCCCCCAAAATCGCTGTATAAAAATCTTTTCTTCAGTAAGAGCTATAAAAGCCCGCGGCACACCTTCCCCAAAAAACCAGTACAGTGAGAAGTGTGACTCCCAGGGTCCGCCCGGTTTAAAAATGCGTGAGTCACAAAATCCCCCCGGTCTTGATTGGTTCACCTGCACATGTCATGCAGGCATCCCTCCTTCCCCCGAGTGCTTTGCCCCATTAAGCCATGTTCTCGCAGCCATTTTATCAATCAAAAGCACACTTCTTTTCACCCGAAGTACCCCCAAATTTGATTCATTCAGAACCAAAAGTTTTCCTAAAAATTCTAAACGAATTCCACTTCTTGAATAAATTCGCCCATCTCAAAACCCTGACTCTTCCGGGCAAAAATCACAGCAAGACAGAAATGTTACGGCTATAGATTTCTTTTAACCGTTGCTTATTCCTACTTTGGGCTTCAGGAACAATTCTGAATCCATGATCATTGAGGTTTTTTGGGGAGGACAAGGGAAGGCAGGGTTCAGCGTTGTGACCAATCTTTTTTCCCCACACTCTCACCAACCAGCCAGCAGTGGTGCATCACTCTCATAGGTTTACATACATCATTTCTTGGTGCGAAATGCGTACGTGGATGTGCCTCCATTTGCTTACTTGTTATATCCTACTTGGCTTGTCTTGTTTCATTTCTGGATACATGCTTGGCTTCTCAGCTATTACTGCATTGAAGCTCGGGTTATCTTCTCAGATTAGAGCGCATCTGGTTGAAGGACAAGCTCTCTCTTCCCATGACGCAGCATCATGGGATATCATATTTCATAGGGATATTCATCATCAATCTGCCTCTCTGTGCAGCGTTTATTCATTATTTGTTTTTTACATCTGTGGTAAGGGCAGCCCGATTGTGTTGTTTCGTAACTGCACGGTGGGCGACGGTCTTTTTCTTGCGCAATGCGCACTATGTTGGGCGCCAATGGTTCTTGGAAGACAGTGGGCTATTATGTGATGCGGCCTGACGTTACAGAATGCGCAATACTGGTTCGTAAGAACGCCGTTTTTGTTGTTCATCGTGTTATGCGTGAGGGGGTTCCTCAGGAGGTGAGTAATTTGTTTTTTAATTATACAAAGGTTGTTTTCAATTTTATGTGTTACTTCGAATATACAGTTTTGGACTAGTTTAATAATGTTTTTGATATGTTAATTCGATTATATGTTCAATTTTGCAAATTGATAATGATTTTTTGGGTAGTCCTGATATTGATGTAAATGTCACTTAATATCAATGTATTGATTACTTGATTCTAAATTCATTGTTAGAATCACGCGTTTTGGGTTTATATATAACCCCTTATATGCTTGTATCGACTATGGTTGTGAAAAGACTTCATTATGGGGTTTTTAAAACATCGCCAATAGTTCCATGGGTGAATAAAACGTCACAAAGTTCTTTCCATTCTTAACCAAGGAGTGCTGTGGATATTCTCCGATGTTGTATTGCAGCCTTGGTCAGGAACTCATATTCTGTGGCACCCACCGGGTGTGTATTGATTGAGGGAGTGTGCTGCATAATTTTTTCTTTTTAGCTATATGTTTATCGCATATCTATTCTATCTCTTATAATGTATTTATATATATATATATACTATATATATATATATATATTTCAATATATATATATAATTTTATTATATATTATATATACATGTATATACTATATATATATGTATTATATATATATATATATATATATACTAATCATATATATATATAATATATAATATTTAAATATATATATATATATTACTATAATATATATTATATTTTTATAATATATATATATATCTTTAAGCATCTGATCGCATTGTATTTATTTTCGGTTTTGACCTGAAAATGAGGATTCTCTCTAGAGTCAAGATAGTAATAGGTCCTTTTCCAACCAATTCACAATAACGCCCATTGGACATATGTGACCGTGTAGGCCCTGGCAGCTGGAAACTCCCCACACATGGTATAATTCTTCTCCAGAGGCTATCATAGGACTGTGCGGTTGACTCAGTTACCTCTATATTCCCTCTTGCTTCATCTGTTATGACCAGTTAGTACAGGTGAAAACAGAAGCTGAAATTTAGGGTTCAGCCTCTGTTAAAAGATGAAAAGTGGAGTCTGGAGAGATTGGTCTAATCACTGGGCATACCGAATACAGCAATTAGTTATAAATCCTTCCATTACATAGATCACCAAGGATTTGGTTGTTAACCTTTTTTTTCATATAGAACAAACTAGACATCAACCATAAACCAGAACATCACAAAAAAATTTGCTGTCCCGCAGAATCACTGAGGTAGCAAATTGTTAACCCTTTTTTGCCCTAGAACTCAAGGATATTATTAAAACCTAAAGACTACCTTAGCTAATTAGGACCAATAGTTTGGACTTAATAATAAGAGAGGCACCTAGGTCTCATATAAGGCCATGTATCTTGAAGACTCTTGAGGGATCATGCAAACCAATGACACATTAAATGGATATCTCATCCTTATGTCAAGTACGACTCAGACCGCACTAATGTTCAGAAACAGCAACCATTGGATTTGCCCTCCATAGTCTGGAACATGAAATGAGGCGGCTCACTCAGTGCTGTTGCTTGTATTGTTCGAGTTCCGTGGGCCATGAAACACTAAGATACTGCACAGGCCACATGCTGAATGGGACAAAATACGTGTCTCCTCAAAGTGGGAAGTGGACGTCAGGCACACACTATGTTCGCAATATTGTAATTGCAAAACTAAACAAGGTCAATTCATAAGGTTCTGCCAGAAGCATACGACGGGTCACTGAAATCTGCAAAAATAACTAACTATTTTCACCAACCCCTACCTTCAATCGTGTGCCATGTGGGGAGGGGACAATGGAGTCAGGATTGGAAGCAAAAAAAAACTCCAAGATTGGACACAGTTTTGTGGAGATGATAGTGGTGATGGTCTCTGATTCACTCGCTGGTTTTAGACATTTGTAGTGAGGGGACAGGAATCCTTGATTTAAAGCGACCTTCGTTTATCACTACGGAAGGTCACATATGTACATGCACCTAAATTGTCAGCATTGTTACAAATTGCGTGTTCCTGCGTGGTTGGGGAAACTACAACAAGATTAGAATGATAGCAAGAGGTAACATGGACTACCGGCATGGACAGTTCTCCGCATGTTCATCATAACAGGCAGGATTACACTGACAGGTTACACTATATATAGATAATACAACAGGAAACACACCATTCTACTATAGACTAGACATCCTCTCCTGTTCTGTAGAGATGAACTTTCCCTGCTGTCTCCTAATCACAGGCAGGATTACACTGACAAGGTAACACTCCTATTATAGATAACACAAGAGACTCCACCATTCACTATAGATGACTCCTTCCTGTTCTGTAGAAGATTCACTTCCCATACAGTCTCACTGCATCTCAGGCAGGATTACACTGACTCAAGGTAACTCCAGTTATATATAGATAACACAGCGATCCACCATTCACTATAGACATGATCACCCTGCCTATTCTTCAGTGATCACTTCCCTTCAGCCTCCTGATCACAGACAGGATTACACTGACAGGTGACAGCTATATATAGATAACACAAGATCCACCATTCAGTATAGACTGACCCCATCTGTTCTGTAGAGATCACTTCCCCGCAGTCTCTCATAACAGGCAGGTTTACAACTGGACAGGGTTAACACCTACTATATAGAGTACTACAGGATCACAAATTCACTTTAGGATTGCCACTTCTGTTTGTAGAGATCACCTTTCCTGCGTCTCCTCATAACAGGCAGGATTACACTGACGGGTAACACCTATATATAGAGAACCACAGGTTCCACTATTCACTATAGATTGACCACCTTCCTTGTTCTTGTTAGAGATCACTTCCCCGCAGTCTCTATACAGGAGGATTACAACTGACAGGTAAACACCTTATATGTAGATAACACAGGGAGCCACCATTCTTAGACCTGAACCTCATGTTCTGTAGAGAATCAACTTCCCTGCAGTCTCCTCATAACACGGCAGGATTACACTGGACAGGTAACCCTATATATAGAGAAACACAGGATCCACTATTCACTATTAGACTGAACTACACTTGTTCTGTTGAGATCCATCTTCCCCGACCAGTCTCTCATCAAGGCAGGATTACAATGAAAGGTAAACACCAATATGTAGAGTTAAAATCAGGAACTCCACCATTCACTATAGACTGACACCTCCTGTTTCGTAGAGAATAAACTTCCTTGAGTCTCCTCTTCATAGGCAGGATATACACTGACAGGTTGGCACCTATATTATAGATAACACTGGGATTCCAAAATTCACTGTTAGTCTGACACATTCCATTTTCTGTGAGATCAACCTTCCTGCAGACTCCTGATCACAGGCAGAATTACTCACTGACAGGTAAACACCATTTACTATAGATAACACACAGGACTCACCACATTCAACTTTTAGACTTGACCACACTCGTGTTCTTTAGAGATTCACTTTCTCCGTCAGTCAACTAGTATACAGGCAGGATCTTACTATCTGACTGTAGTGACATCTTTTATATAAGATAAACACAGGATCCACCATTCCACTTTAGATGACACTCTGTTTTGTAGAGATTCAGTTCTACGCGCAGTATCCTCAAATACACAGGAGGATTACATTGATAGGCAACACCTATATATAGATAATCACAGGATCCACCATTCACTATTAGACTGACACCTACTGTTGTAGTAGATGATCAGTTCTCCGCAGTCTCTCTCATCTACAGGCAGGATTATACTGATAGGGCAATTTCGCTCCTTATATGATATCTAAGGTATCCACCATTCACTTATAGACTGACACCTCACTGTTCTGTTAGAGATCATCTTTTTGCATGGTCTCTTTCATTACAGTCAGGATTACACTGAAGGTAACACTTGTATATAGTGAGCACAGGATCCACCATTCACTATAGACTGGACACTCCTTGTTCTGTAGGATCACCTCCCCGCAAGCTTCCTCATCTTCACAGTAGGTTCTACATGACAGGTAACACATATTATAGTTGACACAGGAGGCACCATTCACTATAGATATGACCCCTCTGTTTGTAGAGATCACTTTCCCTGCTGTCTCATCAGTCCAGGAAGGACTACACTGACAGGTTTACACTATATATAGTTAAACAAGCAGGTATACACCATTCACTATAGGCTGAAACTCCTGTTCAGTTGAGATTCACTTCCGTGCGGAGTCTCCTCATCACAGGCAGGATTACACTGACTAGGTATACACTTACTATATAGATAACACAGGATCCACCCTTCACTATTAGAATGAATACCCTTCCTATTGGTAAGAGGTTCCTACTTACCTGCAAGCCTCCGTCACTGACTAGGTTTATGCTGACAGGTGGACAGTATATATACAGATAACACAGGATCCACATGCTCGGTTAAGACTGACCCATCTGTTTGTAGAGATCATCTGTTCCTGCAGTGCTCCTCCATTACAGTCGAGGGATTACGCTGACGAGGTAACCCTTTATATGAGAGCACAGGAACCACCTTCACCTATAGACTGAACCTCATCGTTTCTGGTAGAGATCACACTCCCCGCTGACTCCTCATCATTCACAGGCAGGTTTAATACTGACAGGTAAACACCTATCTGTAGATAACACTAAGGATCACCATTCACTATAGACTGACACCTACCTGTTCTGTAGAGATCACTTCCTTGCAGTTCCTTCAATACAGGGCAGGAATACACTGACAGTTGGCACCTATATCATAGATAACACAGGATACCACAATTCACAGTCGACTGAACACCTACTTTTTCCTGTAGAGATCTACTTCCATGCAGGCCTTGATCACAGGCAGGATTACATGACAGGTGAACATAATTATACATAGATAAAAAATGATCACCATTCACTATAGATTGACACCACGCTCGTTTGTAGAGATCAAAACTTCTCCGCAGGTACAAACTCATCACAGGCTAGGATATACACTGACATGTGACTTTTTTTATATAGATAACCAGGATCCACCTATTCACTTAGACTGGACACCTACTGTTTTGTAGAGATCAGTTTCCGCAGTATCCTCATCACAGCAGGATTATACTGATAGGCCAACACCTATATATAGATAACACAGGATCCACCCATTCACTATAGGGGGGGGGGGGGGGGCGGGGGGACTGACACCTCCTTTTCTGTAGAGACTCACTTTCCCTACGTTCTTCCTCAATCAAACAGTCTGGGATTACACTGACAGGTATTCTCCTATATATAGATAACACAGGATCCACCTCATTCACTCTAGACTGACACTCCTGTTCTGACAGAGATACTTCTTTGCAGTCTCATATTACAAGTTGTATTACACGGACAGGTAACAACATTATAAAGAGAGCACAGGATACACCATTCATATAGACTGAAAACGCTCACTGTTCCTGTAGAGATCTCGCTGCCCCCCGCAGTCTACTCAATCATAAAAGGCAGGTTAACACTGACAGGTAAACCTGTATCCTAGATGAAAAAGGGATCACCAATATCACTATAGGACTGACCCCTCACTGTTTCTGTAGAGATCACTTCACCGTGACAGTTCATCATCACACGGCAGCGACATACACTGACAGGTTACACCTATTTATAGATAACAACAGGGTTTCCACACATTAATAGTAGGCTGACACCTCCTGTTCTGTTGAGATCACTTCCTGCAGTCTCCTAATCAAGGCAGGATTACATGACAGGTAACACCTAATAATATAGAATAACACAGGATCCACCCATTCACCTATAAGAATGAACCATCTCATATTTTCTACAGAGATCACTTCCCTTCAGCCTCCTGATCACAGACAGGATTACACTGACAGGTGACAGCTATATATAGATGAACACCGGATCCACCTTTCAGGTATAGATGACACCCATTCGTTATCGCTAGAGTTCCACATCACTTCAGTCTCCTTTAACAGGCAGGATTACAAGATCATTTAACACACTATTTTAGATAACCTCAGGTCTTCCCACCATTCACTATATTTCAGACTGGCGCGACCTCCTGATCTGTGTGAGAGCACTTTCTCCGCAGTCTCTCATCTCACAAGCACAGTTATTCACATATGATCAGGCTAAAATGTATATATAGAGGACTACCACAGGATCCACCATTCCACTAGACTGAAACCTCCTGGTCTGTAGAAGTTCACCTCCCAGCAGCTTCCTCTCATCTCAATTGGCTAGGATTACATGACAGATAACACCTTATATATTAGATAATACACAGGATTCCCCCATTCACTATAGACTGACACCTCCTGTTTGTAGAGCCATCACTTTCCCTGCATGGGTTCCTCAATCATCACAGGGCAGGATTACATGAATGTGACACCTTTTATATTGCATAAGACACAGGTTTCAACCGAGTGCTACTATTGACTGAACCTCCTTTTCTGGTAGAGTCATCACTTTCCCTGCAGTCTCATAATAACCGCAGTATTATCACTGACAGTTGAAACCTAATATATGGGATAACACGGGATCCAGTTTCACCTATCGCTGACAGCTCCTGTTCTGTAGACGATCACTTGCTCTGCAGTTACCTCATCCACAGGCAAGGATTACACTGAATGTTGTCACACATATATAGATAACACTCAGGAGTCCACCAGTCATATTGAACTTGACCCCTTCCTTTTCTGTAGACGATCAACTCCACTGCCAGGTCCATCATACCAGGAAGGATTACCACTGACAGGTAACACAGATATTTTGATACACAGGATCCAGCATTCACTCATAGGACTGCCCAACCTCCTGTTCTGTAGCGATGATCACTTCCTGCAGCTCTTCATCACAGGCAGGATTACACTGACAGGTAACACTCATTATATATAGTAACACAGTGGATCCTCCATTGCACTATAAACTGACACCTCTGTTCTTGTAGAGTTACTTCCATTGCAGGTCTCCTCATCACATGCAGGTATGTACATATGACATTTAACAAGCTCTATACTATAGATTACAAGGATCCACCATTCACTTATTGACTGACACCTCTGTTTGATAGAGATCTTTCCCTGCACGTCTCCTCATCACAGGACAGGTTTTACACTGACAGATAACACCAAGTATATAGATTAAAACAGGATCCACCTCATTCACTTGTATAGACTGACACCTCCTGATCTGTAGAGATCATTCTTCCGCAGTTCATCATCCATCAAGCAAAGCCAGGAC
Source organism: Phyllomedusa bahiana (assembly GCA_025379985.1). Taxonomy (NCBI): domain Eukaryota; kingdom Metazoa; phylum Chordata; class Amphibia; order Anura; family Hylidae; genus Phyllomedusa; species Phyllomedusa bahiana. Next base: position 6,542 of record JAODAL010031052.1, on the reverse strand, counting down.
TTACACGAAAGGCAACACGTTATATATAGAGAACACAGGACTCCACCAATTCAATATTAGTCTGACACAATCATGTTCTGCAGAGTGTGTGTGTCACATCACCCTTTTATGCAGAGTTTCACACTTGGGTATTGGAGAGGAGGCAGGGAGGTCTGCAGTGAGAGCAGCTCCTGGCTTGGGGGATCATTATCTCCCTCTCTGCTCTGCCAGAGGGGGAGGATTAACCCTATGAGATGCATTAACAAGCAGCCAGGCTCCCTGATGAAGTCAGGGAGCCCAGAATCTTAGATTTCAGCCAGAAGGAGAGTGGATGCTGACAGGGGAGAGGTACAAAGGAGTGATGTTTACTCTGCAAAAACCCCCAGCAGAGTGAAAAAGGTGAGTACCCCTGCTGAAGAAGCAGACTCTGAGAGGGCACTTGTGTCCAGATCAGTAGGAAGCTGGCGGAGACTTTCCCCAAGTCAGTAGAACGCTGCACGCTTTATGCAACAATCACGCCCTGCCACAGTTGATAAGAGGCAGTAATGGAGGGTGGAGCAGAGCTGCAACAGATCACAGTGCAGGGACCTGTCAGAAGAGAGGAAGAGAGCACAGATGCCAGTTGAATGTGGCCGCTGATGAGGATGGGAGAGGCAGTAAAAAGTCCAGGTTGTCCCCTATTCTCAATATATGCTTACTGAGCCTGCAAGGAAGGAAAGCATGTGTGAGCCAAGCAGCAGCCTGTGTGAACCAAGCAGCAGCCTGTGTGAGCCAAGCAGCAGCCTGTGTGAGCCAAGCAGCAGCCTGTGTGAGCCAAGCAGTAGCCTGTGTGAGCCAAGCAGGAGCCTGTGTGAACCAGCATGACCTAATACTCCCAGATAACAAGTCCTGTTTCCAGCCATGTAAAGGTCCAGTAGACAGATGTGGAGGCGAAGTCCAGCAACAAGGATCCAGTGGCAGCAAACCAACATAGGAGTGCAAAAGACCGGAATAAGGCGCCAGCGGCAGCGAGAGGCGACCCTGAGGATTGGAGTGGGGTGTGCGGAGACTCGCCCCTGGTTCAAGCGGAATGATTCTGCAATAAGCAAGCCAGGTTATAAAAAGCGTCTGGTGTGGAGACAAGGGATTGAGCCGTGATGAGCTCTCCTGCCTGCAGAGGGGCTGTGCAGTGGACAAGCAAGAGGAGTGAGCCAGGTCTATACGAACCAAAACCGACGTGCTGTGTAAGTATCCAGACCAAAGGACTATTAAATAAAGTTAAAGGGGGGTGAGACCAGATGGACCAAGTACCAAAGTCTCTAAAGAGCAGGTAACCTGAAAAAAACCCCCGAGATGGAAGGAGCATGATGACCTAATTACAAACTGAGGTGGGACCAATGGAAGGCAATGCAGTCTCAATGCAGTTGCGGGTCTAGAATTGCTTTTTTCCTAAAGGAATTTGAACAGTTGTAATGATGACATTTGTTATTCAAGAAAAATAGATGATGTAAAATTAGGATAAAAAAATGGCAACATCTAGAAAGAAAAAGACTCTCATAAAGAGAACTGAGGAAAATACGGGAACAGAATCAGGAAACTGATAAATGAGGAGAACTATGATATATGAATAGGAGTATTCAAAGAAAAACTATCCGAACGAGGAGGTGATGTAGGGGGAGATGAGGGGGAGAAGAGTAAATAAGTAGGAATCAGAGGTGAAGAGGGATGATGGGGAGGAAATCAGAAAATGGACATCCGAGGGGATGGGAAGGGGACATTGCAGGACCAGGGCCCTACGGTGCCTCCCCTCCACTTCCTGTCCCAAGGTGGACAGTTAATGGGATCCCCCAACGCAGGAGCGGAGGGGTGGGACGATCATGGAGGAGGAATGATGCGAATCTGGTTGTATACAGACACAGAGGGGTTACTTATGGAAGGTGATCGTGAGCAGCTGGAGGTCTCCCTGTCAATCTTTCAAAGCTTTTCCTCTGTGGGGACGACCTTCCCTGAAAAAGGGAGGGGGAGAGGAAGCAGAAGAGGTTGGCGCGGTGAGTTTCTTGGATGGTGTTTGCTACCACAATGTCCTGGGAAAATCCCAGTAACATGCACGAGGGGGTGCGGAGGAGCGAAGTCAAGGAGGGGGTCAGGTGGGCGTGTCCGAGGTAGTAGCCCATAAATGTAACTAGCACCTTAATTGTAATCTGTTTCCCGGATAGCATAGTCTTTCCACTACGGTGGGTAGCCGAGGGAACAAGTGGTCCAGATGAAAAGAGTGGGGAATGGAAAAAAAATGGGGAATACAAAAATATGCCCGTAATGGCCATGGAAGAGAAAAGGCAGTATATAGGATGGTGAGAAAATGGAATGAGGGAAAAAAATGTACAAAAGTCAACGCAAATGAAGCTAAAATGATGAAGTGATTTGGTTAGACGAATGGTGGATGATGACCAATGGACGGGGGGAAATGAACGAAGGATTGGGGGGTATGAAGTATGGGGGGGTGGAATGAAAAAGGAGGGTTTGGGGGGACAAATGTCTGGACATGAATGGAGGGTGTGAATGTTGGAGGGTGCGAGGGAGAAGACGAATGGTGGTCTGACATATGAGGAGGGTTGGGGGGGACAAAATGGTGGAATGAATGGAGTGGTGAATGACGGAGGAGTCAAGGGGGACAATGTTGGAATAAAGGGTGGGGTGAATGTAGGGAGGGATGCGGGGGTACAAAATGATGGAGTAAGTCGGTGGGGAAAAGGATGGAGTTTTGGGGGGACAAATGTCGAATAAATACGGGATGAAATGGGGAAGGGAAAAGAGCAGAATGAGTGACGAGAGATAGTTCTAGGGATGAATGGATGTTTTGCGGGGGTAAGGACACGGGGAAAAAGAGCATGGGAGACAGAGCTGAATGAAGGAAGCAAAGATAAGTACAAAGTAAGGATGGATGAGGGTACTGGCCCCCACCTGCCCACTCGGCTGAATAGGCCCCCCCCATCCCTTAGGGACCAGGAGGGTCGGCTGTCAGTTACGCACACCGTGCCAGCGCCGGAGGGGGGGGGGAGGGGGATGGGCGGTCTTTCCGGACCACCACAGTTGTCGGGAGAGTGAGGAAGATCAGCGGCCGCTTCATGGGTGGACCTATGAGGGGGAAGACCACTAATCAGTCTCACATAGAGGGAAGGGAGATACACCGTTGTCCTTATTGGATAGAGATGGCATGGGCTCTCTGCCTTTCTGAGAGCAAAGGACAGGAGGAGAAAGTGCCAGGCCACCTCATCAATCCAACAGGGCATGGAGAATCCAGGCGGAATGTCATCCGTCCTTCAGCATGGGCTAGGCAAAGACGCGAGCCCCGTTAGCTTCTAAAGTGGGTTGGAGCTCCTGTTTGGAGATGGAGTTCAGGGTAATTGGACATCGCTTTGCCCTGATACATCCTACTGGCGTCTCACTATATATGAAGTGCGCTTCATGCGGGCCGAGGCACATCGAACTTTTCTGGTACGCTATGAGAGCTCAAACAGTCATCGCCGTAGAGGCGGGGTTTGTTGCCCAAGCTGGACTTATTCTCGCAATATTACTTTAGAGAGTGACCGCTTTTTAACACATATGAATCCACTCTCTTTTGTTGGACATCATGACCTGGCTAGCACGGTTCGGAGAGGAAGAGTGGTTCAGTTCCCAATTAAGTAACAGGATATGAGCTACGGTATTTGTGTAGGGGCCTGGACCTATATGGTCAAGCTGAGATACGCAGTAACACCGTCCACTAAAAATCCCGTCCTCCACTTTCCTCAGGCAGAGACAAGCAATCCTGGTCTTTTACCCGAGGGCAGCGAAGCTCTGTCACAAGGTGTGGGACCCCCCCCACACATTTTTTTAGTGCCAAGTGCAAGGCGCAGCAGGTGATGTGCACTATTGTGGGGAAGTAGGGCCAATCTAGACCACGATCCTGTGACAGGATTCGCTGTCTACCTGTGTGGTGGACTTGGGTTCACCCCTTTAGCCGCTGTCTGCCCTCGCTCCTTCGCAAGAAACCGCGTACTTTCGGCAGATGGGTGAGAGCAAAGGGCTGAGGATGTGGGACGAGGATACAGATGAAGGGAACAAAACAATGGCGTGGGAGTAAGGGACATAAAGGGTACAATGTTGAAGAAAAAGAAAACTTGCGCGAGCACAAATACGGCGATTGAGAGGGCGGTCAAAGAGGAGAGGGAGGGGGTTTCCCGAAACCCATGCCCAGGGTCTCTTACTTGAAACCGGAAGCCGACCTCAATTTAGTTGAGACTCTGAGGGAAAGTGACATAGAGACGGGAGGTGCAGGAGGATGGAGGAGGAGGTGGGAAGCCGCCATGCCCCTGCACACGACTCCCTATCATCTGCTTTATAGGTGTAAGCAAGTATAAATTGCAGCATCATGTGCTCTAAAGAGCTTGCTCTATTTGATTGGCTCAAACGGAGCGGACAATAGTTTTTCTAAGTGCTTGGAAAAGAAACAGGAAGTGCGGAGTTCAAAACAAACCGGAGGATTGGAGTTGAGTGGCTACATAAGGTTTGTAGCAAAGTTGTTTATTTTTCTATAATTGCAGGTTGTGTTTAAAAGAAGTTACTGACACTTTAAAAAAAAGAAAAAAAAAAAAGTTCTAGTGTACTCCAAGGCTTTGCATCACTGCGTGTATTTCGGGGAACTTTGTAGTCTCCCTATGACTAGGGGGGGAGGCGAGTTTTTTTCCTCGGTGTAAGCAGGTATAATTTGCAGCACAATGTGCTCTTAAAAGCGATTGCTCTATTTGCTGGGCTCAAACGGAGTGCTTGGACGAAGCAACAAGGGAAGTAGATGCGGAGTTCAAATCAAAACAACGGAGGATCTGGTGAGTGGCTACATATGTTTGTACGCAAAGTTGGTTTTATTTTTCTATTGCAGGTTGTGTTTATAAGTACTGACACTTTAAAAAGAAAAAAAAGAAAAAAAAAAATAAAAGTTGCTGTGTTACTCCAGGACCTTTGCATCACTGGGGTACTTTCGGGAAATTTGAGTCACATGACTTGGGGGGGAGGGTGTTTCTTTCTAGGTGTACGCATGGGATAAAATTGCTAGAACAAGTGCTCTAAAAAGAGATTGCTTCTATTGCTTGGTCAAACGTGCAATTGAAAAGGGAGTGCTTGGAAAGAAAACTGAGTGCGGAGTAAGTTCCAAACAACCGGGATGGAGTGAGTGGGCTACATAAGGTTTGTAGCTAATAAGTTGTTTTATTTTTCTTATTGCAGGTTGTGTTTAAAGTACAGACATCTTTTAAAAATAAAAAAAAAAAAAAAACAAAAAAAAGTTCTAGTGTAAACCAAGGACCCTTTGCATTACGGGTGTACTTTTCTCGGGACCCTTTTGAGTCACTTTGACTAGGGGGGGGGGGGTTTCTTCTGGTTTAAAGCGGTATAATTGCAGCAAGTGTCTAAAAGGCTTGCCTATTTGCGGGTCAAACGGAGGCTTGGAAAAAACGAGTGCGGAGTTCAAAAAAAAAGGAGAAAAAAAAGGAGAAAAAAAACTGGAAAGTAAAAAAACCTCTTTTTTAATATTCAATTCTTAACTTTTTTTTTTTTTTTTTTTTTATTGTGTTGACCAGGATAATGGGCGTTTCAGGGGGCAACTTCCCGCATGCCCCAAACTGCCAAAAGTATGACTTTCTGGAGAAGGGGACCCCGGGTGAATCCGCTGTGCGATTGTGCATGTTGCTCTTGGTGCTCGATTTTTGCCCGAGGAGCAAAATCGACACTGGGGCGATTGACAATGAAGAGAAGGTTTTTCTACTCTTGGAGCAAACAAATTAGTGGGCTAAATGTGGAGGGTGGAGCTTTTGGGTAGCAGGGGGCCGGTAGCTGGGTTATTAGACAGGGGGAGTTAGGGGGGTACAGAAAAAGGGAAAGGGCCCCCTTCTCCTCCTGGATTCCTAGCAAAAATTGCCCAAAGTTTGGGTGACAAAGCTGGGGAACAGTTCAGAAATGGCAGCCCCAGTGGCACTGCTCTTCCTGCAGCCGGAAGAGCAGCCCAAAAAGTGTAGGGGGGTTTGGGGAAAGAGGTAAGAAAAGCGTTAGTGTTGTAGGGGATTCTATAAACAGGAAGAGGATAGAATAATTTGTCGCCCGGACCGCCTCAACCCAATGGGTTTTTGTCTCCCTTGGGGCCGGGTTCGGCTTTTTGGTGGACCGGGTGGATAAATTACTGGGAGGGCTGGCGAAAACCCAGTTTGTGGTCCATGTTTGGAACCAATGACAGAATACAGGGAGGGGAGGCTCCTAAGGAAAATTTTAAAGAACTAGGGTCAAAATGAAGGGAAAGGACCCCCAAGGGTTTTGTTCTTGGAATAGCCGGTGCCCCTGCGTACTCAGGAAGACAAGGGAGTCAGGGAGTTAAATGCATGGCTGAAGTTTGGGGTGGGCAGAGGGGTTTGGGTTTTTGAGCATGGGTTATTTTTCATTGGGGGTACAAATTGTTTTCTACAGATAAATTGCACCTGAAAGGAAGGGGGTTGTTTTGCTGGGGGGGAAATTTGGGGAAAAAAAAAGGGGGCGGGGTATTAAACGGGTGAGGGGGA